>JBAKBP010014167.1:0-60028 GCA_037953745.1 Lithodes maja | reverse complement strand
CTCCGTGCCAGCAGAGACTGAAGATTTACGTTTGATAGATTTTTTGTTTTGTTTTTTTCCCTCGATATACACTCTTTCTATTTATCTATCTCTCTAATTCATCTATCTAAATCCCTTATACATTAACATAACTATGTCTTATTTGGACTTTTTGTAATCTTTGAATAATTTCTAATGTGATGGAATTTAAAAATATAATATCCTTCCAGCACATAGATAAATAATAAATAAGATAGTCAAAAAAATAGTTCAACCCTCCCCTCAGTCTAGAGGCCGAGCTTCCGAGACGGAAGATTTACGTTTGATAGATTTTTTGTTTTGTTTTTTTCCCTCGATATACACACTCTTTCTATCTATCTATCTCTCTAATTCATCTATCTAAATCCCTTATACATTAACATAACTATGTCTTATTTGGACTTTTTGTAATCTTTGAATAATTTCTAATGTGATGGAATTGAAAAATATAATATCCTTCCAGCACATAGATAAATAATAAATGAGATAGTCAACAAAATATTTCAACCCTCCCCTCCGTCTATGCGCCGAGCTTCCCAGACGGGAGATTTACGTTTGATAGATTTTTGTTTTTTTTTGTTCCCACGGTATACACAAAATGATGGGGAAATATTATAACATGTTTTTAATTGACATTTGTGTCGTTTTTGCTGATTATGAGTTGGTGGAAAATAAAATCTTTAATTCTATCATATCGGAAATGATTCACAGATTATATAGAGACCAAATAATATACACTTTTAAGTGTGTTCAATAGTTTTGCATTATCAATAGGGTGTAGCACAAGGGATTACCAGGATTTATTTCAGGTACAGTAAAAAAAAGGATGCATAACAGTTAAATGTCACGATCGATCCGGACACCTGTACTCAACACCAAATTTTTCTCAAGGAATTTCCGGATTACATCCGGACTGGACAGTATTTAGCAGCAACGGACATTTAGCAGGAACGGACAGGTGCTTGCACGCATTTGTCCGTTAAATGGAGGGTCGAGTGTACTCCCTCCATCTTTCGACTCTCTCTTGCTTCTCGGCTAGCATTCTCCCATTCTTATCTTTCACACCCTTACTGTTTCCCTTGCTACCTTCCCTAACTTTCTTGACTTCTTTCCAGAACAGTTTCTTACTCTCCCTCCATTTTACACTCAGATTCCTTCCAAATTCCTCATCTACTCTTCTCTTACTTCCTTCACTACTCTCTTCACCACCCTCTTACTCTCCACGTACTCGCTCGTTTCTGTCTCTCGGAATCTTCATTCCTCTACTACCCAACCACTCTCTATATGCTTTCTTCTTTTCTTCCACAGCTATTCTTACCTCTTCTGTCCACCATGCTGTACCTTTCACTCCCCTCCCTCTTCTCCTCACTCCACACACCTCCTCACATGCTGCACAGATCTCATCCTTAAACACCTTGCTCATCTCCTCCACTTCCTCCTTAACTTCCAGGTCGAACCCACCTAGTCGTCTTTCCACTGCTCTCCTGTACTCCTCCCTGACTTCCTCCTCCTGCAACCTCTCCACCCTCCTCACCATTCCACCCTCCTCTCGCCTCCCTCCCGCTCTCCTCACCCACTTCTTTTGTATCCTAACCTTAGCTACCACTACATAATGATCAGACAGACCCCCTCCAATACCCCTATACACCCTAGCATCCATCACAGATTTCTTCATTCGTTCATCCACACATACATAATCAATCAATGACTTTCGTTCCACCACTGTCTTATCCTTCATTGTCAACATCCGTTTCCACGTGTACCTGTGGATCATTCCGTGTCGGAAGAAGGTGTTGGCTATCCACAGCCTCCTCCCCACACATACGTCCACAAGTGCACTACCATTCCCATTCACCTCTGATGGTACCCCCCACCCTCCCACCACTCCTCAACTTTCCTATCACCCACCTAACCATTCATATCCCCAATCAGAAATATTCTTTCGTTCTTGTCAAACTTCTCCAGGCACGCCTCCACATTCATCCAGAACTCCTCTTTCTTTCTTTCAAGTATATCCTCTGTCAGGGCATACACGCATACAATCACCCACGTTTGTATTCCTACTTTCATTCTCACCCACACAATCCTTGAACCCACAGACCCATACTCTCTTACACATTCCTTCCATTTGCTACTTACAAACAAACCTGCACCTTCTCTCGCTATTCCTTCACTCACTCCAGCACACACACCTATTCCACACTCCCACTCTCTCACATCTGAACCTTTCCATTTGGTCTCTGTCATTCCACATACATCCAGCCTGGCATTCACTAACACTTCCAGAACCTCTCTCTCTTTTGTGCCATCATTCATGCCACTAACATTCCATGTCGCCATTCTCAGAATGTCCGAAGGCATGTCCTTAGTCGGTCGTGGTTCGTCAACGTTGGTTCCGTCCGCATCCGAGGCTGTTCGTTCGTTTTTTTTTGCTTAGATATTTTTTCCGGGTGGGGGTCGCAAGCCCACCGACCCAACCTCTTTAGTCGCCTCTTACGACACGCAGAAGGCACGTGGGGCATATTCTATTCCCTAACCCCCAGGGGGTTACATCCCCTATAGATGTATTGACAAATGGAATAAGCTGGAGGAGGAGGTGGTAGGGGCAAGGAACATCCATATTTTCAAGAAAAAATTGAATGAAAGTAGACCGAGAGATGGGACAACACAAGCTTAGCTCAACTCCTGTAAACTACAATTAGGCAATTAGGCAATTAGGTAAATACAAGCTCGAGTTCAAAGATTGGCCATTACCTACGTTAAGGCGCATCATCAATGATTCCGGGGCCACTACTAAATATTAGGTTTTCCTTCTTCCCTTCAGGACTCAAACCTATAATATATACTGTATATATATATATATAATTATATATACTGTATATATATAATTATTAATTATTAATAATAATAAATATATATATATATATATATATATATATATATATACAGTATATACAGTAATATATATATATATATATATATATATATATATATATATATATACTGTATACTATATATATATTGTACAGTATATATAAAACAACAGGACCGTATGTCCTTACTGTCACCCCAGGTTACAAGTATCGAAGTAAGTAAAGCATACTGGTACAGTAAATACATTCCTAAATCATTATAATATTTAATATACTTGAAGTGACAAGCTTGCACCTTATATTGTAATTTTGTAAACAAATACTGACATAAGTAGACACACAATGCTTGGTTAAGTACAGTACATCAATATGTGAAAACAATCAAATATGGTATGCAAGGATATCATTCTCGCTTATAAGTGAGACCTATTTCATTCTGGTAAAACAAGACTCACAAGTCCACACAAGTTATTATGTAAAGTATTTACAGTACTCTATAGCTAAATGGCAGCTAACAAAACAAGACATACAACATATTCTCAAATCTAAGGGCATAAAATACAAGTGAGTGAACGGATAAAGGGAATATGCTATGGTTATGCTCAACTAATTAATCTGGGACAAAAAGAAAACAAAACATACTACGAATAATAATGTGAAAGTCAAGTGAAGGGCATAATCAAAAGAGGAAGGCTACTAATTGTGTGCAAGAAAAATTAGGAAGCAAACACATGAAAAAAGTAGCCATGAGGATATTGTGAAATATTTCTATAACAGGTCTAGATACGTTAGCAAGGTGATGAAAACAATAATCACTAGTAGAGTACCGTATACAGTACTGTACTGTACGGTCGCGCTAATAAGTCATGTCTCAGCTGTCATTATGTTTGGCTTGCTCTGTGCTGTATTAATGTCTGTCAGATGTTGAATAGGGTGGGTAAGTGTAGTAACATGTTTATATATTTCACTCGATATGATGAAATGAAGCTTAGATATTGCTGATACCAATTATTGATCAAGACATACTTGGTGACGAGACATCACTTATTAGAGTGACTGTACATGCAACTAAAGAAAGACTGGTGTTGTAGCTATGCCCTTACTTAAAAACGTGTAATAAAGGGCTACATAATTTAAAATGCATAAATTACCAAACGAGCCTATAAACTTACCAAGATATGAAGCGATTTCCTCAGCCTCACTGCCCTCTTTTGGCTTGGCTATTTGGTGGAAGGTGCAAACAGGACTTTAATTTACCACCATACTTAAAGTAATATAGGGTTTAGCTTTTTAGATATGAATATTTAACCCTCTCACGACCATATGACGCAGAGGTTGCCAGATTAGCAATACTAAATAGAGTTCTCTCACTCTTATAATTACCTCTCCAAAATTAGTTTTCTGCCCACAGCTAACTCAAAGACAACTGCAGAGGTTGAAGTAACTAAACTAAAGGTTTATAAATACCCCTGATGGTAACAAAGGCTTTAAAGTATCCCTAATAGGCTCAAAATTGCGTCAAGAACCTGAGAGGGTTAAATGAAGTTAGTATATTATATCATTGCCAATAGATACCAAATTAACCTATCTCTCTATAGCCAGACTTTTTTATCCCCGAGGGGGTGGCCATGATGAATCAAATAAATCCCATCTACTGTAATTCAGTTATATCATCTATACCTACTTTAAATTTATTATATACTGTATGAGCTTCGACTGACTTTGTTCTTTAACCCTTCCTGCCCGGTTGTCATTTTAAAATGACACCATGGCAGATAGGCAGGAGCCCGGGTGTCATTTTAAATTCCGTAAGCTTGAAAGCCGTGCGTCGAACCGTATGTAAACAAAGCCGGTCGGAGCGACGCGCACCTTCAAAAACAAGAAGAAGTCGGACTGTTGTTGTTATTGTTTAGTAGAACAAGAATTAGTGTTTGTTATTGTCCGATATTGCTAACATCGCATCAAAACTCTCTCCACGGAAATCGTCATCACAACTGAACTAGTTGACCTAGAGAGCTCTACTCAATGCCAGTCTACAGATACAAAACAGGGCTACATTTCGAGATGTGTGTGAATTCTCTAGCAGTTAAAATAACAAAGCTAGGCCTAGGCCTATTACAACGTGTTTTGGCCAGATTGCCCGGATCCAAGTGCTGTCATTTAGAAAGGCAGCCTGGGGAGGAGGGGTTAAGAAGTATCAGAATACAAAAAATCAAGCTTTTAAACACTCTATACTTTGATCACTGAAACCATTTTATAGGGAGTCCTAAATTTCTGAAATATCCGAACATTTAACTTGACACTTCATAATAATACTACGGTATACAGCATCAGTGTGTCACTCTCGTACTCTTATTGTCCGAAGCAATGAAATCTTTGCATTGACTGTCACATATATTTACGGTGCTCTGCATAAATATATTAGTGGATTATAAGACTTTACTATCAAGGGCCAGATGTTTAATTTACTGCAAATCGATTTGTATAATAATTATATACAGGATAATTATAATAATTATAATTATAACTATATACAGGATGGTATGGGCATGTCGAGAGAATGGATGAACAAAATTGGGTGAAAAGATGCAGGTCTGTGATTGTGGAGGTAGCTGCACCAAGGGGTGGACCGAGGAAGACCTGGGATCGGACTATACGTGCCGATCTAAAATTTAAAAACTTAACAAGTGAAGCAGCCTTTAACAGGGTTGTCTGGAACGCTGCTATAAGGACAAGAGACTGAAACTGCACTTATGTGCATAGCATACATACAATGGTTTAGCGTCATTTTTCCATTACATGCATTGTAACGGCTCAGACGGGATTGCCTTTCAGTAGTTGGAGTGTACTGTAGTACAATAAAGTCCCACCACAGCACTGCCCCACCAAGTCATCACTGTGGCTGATGTTGGTATAGTGCTAACCGTGCCTCAGCATAACTCAACAAGTTCCCTTGCAGCACTTGCACCTGCAGTATCTGCAACCACACCAGCCTTAAGTGTTACAAAAAGATAGCACCATAACAAGACTCTACTGTATATTAGGCAATTTGGACTATAGAACAATAAAGTCCTGCCCCAACACTGCTCCAATATGCAAACACTGTTGCCGACACAGGTGTGGTGCCAAACAGTGCCCAGGCAAGACTCAGTCCCCTGTGGCACCTATCCGCACCCCACCAGCCTCGGCAGTGCCATACTAAGACAGTGCTAAGATAAAGACTTTATTGCATAGTAATGGCTGTTGGTCCACAAGTCTATCGCCATTCCCCCTATTAGTCGCCTTGTACGACACGCAGTAGGATGCGTGAGGCATATTCTGTTTTTCCTCCACCATTAGATGAATACCCCCTGGGGGGGTATGTAGCCTATGTATGTATAATTTCACTCCCATCCTGGACCCCCCCTCCAATTATCAAGTACAGTATGCAAATGTAACTGGGAAGGAAACTATGTAATTTTCTATGCATTAACCCTTGGTTCCCGGATGACCTCTTGTACGCCCATAAAAAAGCATGTAACAGGTACCCGGAAGGCCTCTTATGCACCCATGACGTCACAGCCTGTGAGCTTGCTGTGCGAGGCGTCGGTCCGACGCATGTAAACAACAGCCGGCTGGACCGACGCTCCGCATCTCCGGCCACAAGAAGGAGAGCGTCGCTTGTTCTTGTGTGCCTGTATGTTGTTGTTCAGTATCGAAAAGTGGTGTAAAGTGGCTGGTTTGGCCATAAAGTTATCTCCAATGAAATCATCATCACAGCTCACCCAGTTGACTTAGAGAGCTCTACTTAATGCCATTCTACAGGTAAATAACACAGCTAGGCTTGGGGATGCGCGGGAATGCGGGAAGCAGTCTGATTAACGAATATACGGTAGCCTAGCCTAGACGTTTTTCGGCCAAAACACCCGGGTTTCGAGGAATATATATATAATACATAACCGGGGCTGGAGGGTTAAAGATACAAATAGTATAAGTTATCATTGTATAAAATATAACTACTATTAATCAGTGGGTGAGGGCTGGTCCTATCCAGAGTGAGGTTTGGCATCCTCTACCCAACCTTAGCTATTTCTGTCTTTTTTTTTATACTGTCCTACTTTTCCTTGTAATATTCACCTACTCGACGAGACAGAGAAAGGGGCGAGGGAACGCGAAAGTGGTCCCAGACCCCAAGAATTGGAACTTTCAAAAATGTTGTTTCTGTTCTGGATGTCTCAAGTCGGCCATCCCAACCAAGGGGGTATGTGCCTGACTATATACATATATTAATCAGTCTCTACAGTTCCATTTACAAAGAAAAAATAATTAAAATCCAAAATATCTTGATAGTGACTGTACCCTTTCCCTGCGAAATGGCAACCCTGTCAGAGCCATTCCAATGTATGTACAGTACAGTAACCCCTCGCTATTTCGGACCTCTAATTGTCGGAAACCCGTACTAGCCGGATCGCAGTCACCTCCCGGACACGTACTTCCGTATTTCGGACATTTCCGTCATCGTTCCGACAGTCTCTAACAGTGTCGGATGACGCCCCCCCATCCCCGGTGAATGTCCGTCAAAACGGGGATTCGTCGGAGCGCCGATATACAGGCTTGGCTCGGAGTCACCCGCTTGGACGCGAAGTGACGTCACGGGCATCAGTATGTGTGAGTGGTAGCCATCTTGTGTGATTTTTATCTCCTCCGCAATCCGCATATATTCCCATGTTATCATGCCTCCCAAAGCGTAAGGTGACCTCGATATCACTTGAGATGGAGAAGGGAAGTGAGGTGGTCAAGGAGAGTGAGGTGGAGAAGTGGAGTGAGGTGGAGAAGTGGAGTGAGGTGGAGAAGTGGAGTGAGGTGGAGAAGTGGAGTGAGGTAAAAGGGGTGGACGTTTCAATGAAGCAGTGAGTGTTGATTCTTATTTTTCGACCGTCAACTGAACTTATTGTTTCATATTCATTACTATATGTGCTATTACTGTACAGTATATTAACCTAAAGTACGAATAGGGTAGCCTAGCCAAAAGTAGCCTAGGCCTATTCGTTGTCATGGGTGCATGAAGTTTGTTCACGTTTCTCTTCTTCTGAGGTCGCATTTATTCACATGCATGAAGTTCGCTCGGTGAAGTTTGTTCTCGTTTCACTATTACTGTACTTATTCGATATTCGTCGGATTTTTTTCTTTCAGCTCGGTTTTTTTTCCTCTTTTAGATCGGACACAGCCGGACTTCGGACATCTCAGATTTTCGGACATTTCGGACAGGGTCTATCTATCTATCTATTGCCCGACGCCGTGATCCCCGAAGGGGCGGACAGGGTGTCCCCCCCAATTAGTCCGAAATAGCGAGGGTTTACTGTAAAGGTAAACTACGCTAAACCATTTTATGTATTCCGGTACTGTAAAACCGGGTCGCTTCGGACTTGGGTCGTAACTTCGGACATCGGCGATAATAAGTAATTAGCCATTGTCATTATACAGGTATAATGGAAACGCTTTTATTGTTTTTTTTTGTGGGGTCCGTTTAGAGAAATGGCAAAGGAAGAGCATGTAAAAGCCCTAGGGAACTGACATGAGTATATGTACAAAAAAAATAATATTATATAGATGACGAAAATTTGTAAATTTTTCGCTACCCTGCCAAACTTCTATCACCCTGAAGAAATTTGTTTGTATGAATGATGTTGTGACTGATATAATTTTGTAGTAAAATTACCAGAGACAACATCCACCAAAGGAAATTTGTTACACTTGTATAACGCTCTAGCTAGAACACTTATCATTTAACCTATTGTGTTTTCCACAAAAAAAAATTGTGACTTCGGACATGGAACAAACAAATCGTTTGTTATTATTTGCCCTATGAAAATCATTCATAATACTTGTCCATCATTAAAATGGTGGTTAAAGATCAAATAATCATTCTCAGAGTCCAAAAACCCATAAAAATATGATATGCTAACCGATTAATGTATTTAGGATAATTCTGGATATAGAATATATCCGTCTGTGTACTCATACCTCATGCTTCCCAGTATCCTGGAAAGAAGCAAACATCCATCCAGTTCCTAAAAAAGGTGCCTCTTCAGATCCATCAAACTACAGACCAATAGCTATAACTTCCACTCTTGGTAAAGTCTTTGAAATTATATTAAATAATCATATAATTAAGTATCTTCAGAATAATAAATTAATCAGTGATAGGCAATATGGTTTTAAACGATGTCGATCAACTGCAGACATTCTTTGCCTTCTTACACATCAAATCAATCAAGCTACAGACCAACATGGTGAAACACATACAATAGCACTGCATATATCAAAGGCATTTGATAGAGTCTGGCATCAATCCTTATATTGTCGAAGATGTCACACTACGGCCTTGCATCATTAGTTCCACTAACTTCTTCTTATCTTCATAACAGAAAAATATGTGTAATGGTAGATGGCCTTTATTCTCAATTTCACTCAATAAATGCTGGTGTTCCCCAGGGATCAGTTTTGGCCCCAACTCTGTTCCTCATTCATATCAATGATCTCATATCTATCACTCATAATCCAATACATTCCTACGCAGATGACTCAACACTCCACAGTTCCTTCACAATTACCAATTCTTTCACCCAACCCGATCTTATAAATTCAAAAATAAACACTGCAATTTCTCTGAACCAGGACCTTTCTAGAATTAATGAATGGGGACAAAAGAATCTAGTTTCCTTTAACCCTCCGGCCCCGGCTATGTATTATATATATATTCCTCGAAATCCGGGTGTTTTGGCCGAAAAACGTCTAGGCTAGGCTACCGTATATTCGTTAATCAGACTGCTTCCCGCATTCCCGCGCATCCCCAAGCGTAGCTGTGTTATTTACCTGTAGAATGGCATTAAGTAGAGCTCTCTAAGTCAACTGGGTGAGCTGTGATGATGATTTCATTGGAGACAACTTTATGGCCAAACCAGCCACTTTACACCACTTTTCGATACTGAACAACAACATACAGGCACACACGAACAAGCGACGCTCTCCTTCTTGTGGCCGGAGATGCGGAGCGTCGGTCCAGCCGGCTGTTGTTTACATGCGTCGGACCGAGGCGTCGGACCGACGCCTCGCACACGAAGCTCACAGGCTTTCAACCACTGGTACTATGTAGTACCACCCGGGTTCCTGGGGGCAAAAAATAATGGTACACGTGAGTACCAACCGGGTTTGAAGGGTTAACCCGGGAACTGCAGGGAGACTCTTAAGAGTTCCCCCGGCAGACTGCGAGGAGACTCTTAAGAGTCAGATACAAAAAAAATCAACTTTTGACATTGGAAAAAAAAAAAAAAAAAATTGGCCCCTGGGCCATGCAAAATCTCAGTCCTCTACCTCCCCTCCTTCCCCACTTTCCTCCTCTCCTTCAGTTATCACCTATTTTCCTTGTTATTCCCTTATTCTGAGGTATATTTTCGTGCTAACATTAGAAATCCGGTTGCAAGGTGTGGTCATCACTGATAGCAAGCGAATGCAAGAGAGAAAGAGAGAGTATCGATCGACTGTGTCTCAGTGGCCTTGGGGGAAATTGGCGGGAAAGCAGCTTGCCTCACCCATACATTATACAACTCGCGGGCAATATCTCCGATTTTGACCATCCAAACGCTGTTTTCACTAGTTTTATTGTTGTTTCAGGTTAATACCTTTATAATCAACCAATAATAGGCGCATATGGATAAGTATTAATGCTATTAATGGTACAATGAATATTTTAGTGACGGAAACACCTCTAATACATGCGCACAGGGAGAGGTGTCTAATTACCCCCATGCGCACTTCAGAGGTTAATGCACAGAAAACCAAGTACATTCAATTTTCTAACCGACAGAATCTCACGGACTCCCATATATTTTTTAATGATGTAAATATTCCCACTTCCCCTAGTATTGACATTCTCGGTGTAACATTAACTACTAACCTGAGCTGGACACATTATGTTAGAAGCATTGTTAAGAATGCCTCTAAAAAACTGGGACTCCTGTACAGAGTTCGAGAATTCTTCACTGACGAGCAGTTGGCCGTAATATATTAAAGTCATGTGCGTTCTCAGATGGATTACTGTTCACCTCCGTGGAGTGGAAGTGGAGTGGTTGCATTGAGGCAGTTGGACAAAATTCAAAATAAGGCTATTAGATTAATCAATAACCCTGCAATCACACAGGACCTTCCTACATTATCCATACGAAGAAATGTTGCATCCCTTGCATTATTCTACAGATATTTTCACAGCAATTGTTCTGCGGAACTTGCTTCAATTGTGCCGCCTCTCCACATCTTTCCCCGTAGAACTAGGGCAGCTGAGAGCGCCCATGAATTTACACTTTCTCCTCCACAATGCAGAACTTCTGCTTATCAAAATTCATTTATCCCCAGAACTACTACTCTTTGGAATTCACTTCCCTCGAGTTGCTTTCCGCAAACTTACAATCTACAACAGTTTAAATCCAGTTGTTACAAACATTTTATGAATGGAGGATGCCTTTAGGCACATGGACCTTTTTTGTTTTATCTGTGGTTTTCCTTCCTCCGTTCATTGTCTCTTTTAAAAAAAAAAAAAAAAAAAAAAAAAATATATATATATATATATATATACTGTATATACAGTAAACTTCCGTTAATCCGAAGGGCAGCGGACCGGCCCTCGTTCGGATTAGTGGATTTTTCGGATTATCGGACTTTACCCCTATGAACCTGTGTATGACGAAAACATTGAGGCATTAGGCCACCCAAATGACACAATGGTGCACACACACATATCATATGTTCATGAAATCACTTCAAAAGTTTACCATTGTCATTGTAGCCTATTACCTACTTCAAAACATTCAGATTAATGGTCAAAGGAATCTGCTGATATAAACGTACACCATATGTCCGCATCGTCTTCTTCTTCTTCTTCCGTCTACTAGCGAGTTTGTCTTGCTCTTGAAGATCAAGATCAGATGTGGTTCGGGAAGTAATGCCTTAACCCTCTCACATCCGGACGCGATTTTTGAGCCTATTAGGGATACTTTAAATCCTTTGTTACCGTCTGGGGTATCTATAAACCTTTAGTTTGTTTACTTCAACCTCTGCAGTTGTCTTTGAGTTAGCTGTGGGCAGAAAACTAATTTTGGAGAGGTAATTATAACAGTGAGAGTAATCTTTTTCTTATTGCTAATCTGGCAACCTCTGCGTCCTATGGTCGTGAGAGGGTTAACAACGGCACTTCCCTGAGAGGTTCTTGTAATTTTCCTTTTGTTGCGTGCTCTGTTATATTATATTGTATTGAAAGCACCCTTGTCTTGTTGTCTTGAAAGCACCCTTGGGATGCTCCGATCACTGAACTATAAATAGTAGCGTATTGGAACGTCCAAAGGTGCGTTTTCAAGCTCAAGAAAGGTGCGTTTTCAAGCTCAAGACTGAATGCGCTTGCAGAAAATGCGGTGCAAGCCAGTAGCGCATCGGAGCGTCCCAAGGATGCGTTCAAGAGCAAAACAAACTCTCTAGCAGACGATGTGGTGTTTACGTTTATATCAGTAGCTTCCTTTGACCATTAATCTGAATGTTTTGAAGTAGGTAATAGGCTACAATGACAATGGTAAACTTTTAAAGTTAATTCATGAACATATGATATGTGTGTGCTCCATTATGTGTCATTTGAGTGGACTAATGCCTCAAAAAGGGGACTTTGGGACTTCTTGAAATTCGGACCATCGGGTGAATTCGGATTTGGCCTCAAATTGAAAAATTCGGACTATTGGGAGATTCGAATCATCGGTCGTCGGATTAATCCGTGGAGCCCCAGCGACGCGTCTGACACGTCTGCTATGTATGTAACGCACAGCCCCAGAGACGCGCCTAACGCGTCACCCTTATAGCTCCAGTCGTAAGTCTCAGAATGGCTCTAGATTTATATGGGAACTACTTTGGGATCCGGCGGACTAATTCCAAAACGTTTTGTCCATACGCGTGCGCGCGCGCGGGGACGGAAGAGGGCACCCGCCTTCCCACACCTCATGGTCAGTTTACCGCGCACCCTCTCGAGTGAAACACCATGTCTCGACGTTATAGTGCCCGCCTTACCCGCCCCTGCAGTACAGAGGAGGTCATGGATATACTGTACGACACTGACAGCCCTGGTAGTGACACTGACTCGGCATTGGACGAGTCTGGAGACGAGTATGCCCCCTCCCAAGCCGAAATAAGAGAGCTAGAGGAAGAGCTTGCTCAGATTCCTGTCAGGCGGCGTAGGCCGTCACAAAGACAGCAAGGGGCAAGTGCACCTCCCCGTCGCCCACTTCCCCAAGACCCCACTGAATCCTCAGAAAGTGGGGAAGAGGTTGTTGTTGCAGATGAACCTGCTGACCCTCAAAATTACGTGCGTGTACCTGGGGAAGAACGAAAGGGATTGAAGAGAAGAAGGGGCGAGTCTGGGAGTGAAGAGGAGGTACCCCCACAACCCCGCCTGCCTTCTCCCCCACTTCACATAATCTCCCCACTCAAGAAAAATACCCCGGGGAGGTTCTATGGTCGTCATAAACATAGTGACGAACAACAACGTGGTGATGGACAAATAGAACAACCTGGTGATGGAGAAATGGCACAACGTGGTGCGAGACAAGGGCGGTCACGTGACCCAAAACACTCCCTCTTCCCTCCTGACCCAGAGCACGAGGGGGGGGATGAGTCACCACCACCACCACCACTACTACTACCAGACTCTCCGCATCGCCATTCTTCCCCCCCACTATCACCTTCAGGCTCCATCCCGTACACCCCCCACGAATGTCTCCCTCACCTGAACCAGGCCCCTCCCGCGCCACTGCATTATCACCAGCCTCTCCACAACGCCCCGATCTGCCCCAACGCCCTGCAAGCAAACGACGTGGGCGTGTCATATCTCGCGGGCGTGCCACCCGTGGCCGAATTCAGAAGGTGAAGCAAATAAGACGCCCCAGCAACGACTCGAGCTCTAGATCTAGCTCTAGCTCTCGATCAAGTTCGAGGTCTAGCTCCAGACCCAGGTCCACCTCTCGCCCACGCTCCACCCGCACCCGCCCAACCCGCCCCGGTGCCCCTGACGATGACCCTGATGAGCCCGATGCCCCATCTAGCGACGACGAAGGCACTGATAGGTGGGATTGGGTGGATGGGGAGAACTATCTACCAGGACAATACCACTTTTTGGGGGCAGCTGAGGCCGGCCCTACCATGCCCAATCGTGGACCTGACACCACAAGACTGGGTGTTTTTCTGCAGTTCTTCACTGCCAACCTTGTCGGCTTGATTGTTGACCAGACGAACTGGTACAACTATTATTTTATGGCAGGGAAGGAGCAGAAGAGGAACTCGGCACGTCTCTCATGGGTGGATTTGTCTTCCGATGAGCTCTACGCATTCCTGGCACTGGTCATCCTGATGGGGGTCACCAAGAAGACGTCTCTCAGGAAATACTGGTCATGTGATCCCCTCATCGCAACCCCTTCTTTGGGAAAGTCATGAGCAGGAATAGATTCACGGCAATCATGGGAAACCTGCACTTTATTGATAGCCTGGCAAGCCACACCAGGAACCAGGAACGCCCCAGGAATACCAAGACCCGATGGAGAGGATAAGACCTATATTTGAATACTGAAAACTAAGTTTGCAGCCTCCTTCAAACCTTACCAAAAACTAATCATTGATGAGAGTCTGGTGCTATGGAGGGGGAATATTAGCATCCGACAGTACATCCCCAGCAAGCGTCACCGTTATGGCCTGAAACTGTTCGTGATGTGCGATTGCAAAACCGGCTACATCCGAGGACATCATCCTCTACATGAGGCAAGGTCACTGAACTGGTGGAGGAGAGGACATATGGGATATCTGGGGCCGTTGTCATCACCATGTTGGAGGGATATTTGGACAGGGGCCACATCTTGTACCTCGACAACTGGTACACCAGCCCTTCCCTTGCCAAATTCCTGTACAGCAGAAACACTGGCGTCTGTGGCACCGTCAGGAGGAATCGTGTCTACATGCCAGAGCTACCCGAAAGGCGGGAGAAGGGCTCCATCATCCACCTCAGGCAAATAATATCTTGATGCTCTCGTGGATGGACAATCGTGACGTCAATATCCTCACCAGTATCCACCTGCCCCGCTTAGAGGACACCAAACGCCGTGATAGAGCCACAGGTGAGGCGGTCAAAAAACCAGTTGCAATCATTGACTACAACATCAACATGCGGCTAGTTGACAAGTCAGACTGTCATATCGTCGGTCGAGTGTGCCAGGAAGACGATGAGGTGGTATAAAAAACTATTTTTCCACCTACTCGACCTCACCCTCTACAACTGCCACATCCAATATCATGAAATAACAGGTGAAGTTGAGACGATGGAGTCGTACTGCATCGAACTTGCACGGGAGCTTCTGTTCTTCTTCAGGGATGGTCCACGCCGCCAGCAACGTCCCGCAGCTCGTTTTCAAGCACCAGAAGGCCCCGCCAGACTGACACAACGCCACTTTTGCGATTTTGTCCCGCCCAACCAAGTAAAACCCAACCCACGCAGACGGTGTCATGTGTGTCGCAACACAGGCAGACGCACACCAAAACGGACAGACACCCGGATGATGTGTGAAGAATGTGATGTGGGACTGTGTTTTCCCACCTGCTTCAGGGATTATCACACCCTCGAGCACTTCTAAGTGTTCAAAGTGTTCAAAGACTGCGATAAAAGACGCTATAATGTAATACTAACAGTGTATATAAAAGATGCAAAAAGTGAATATAAAACAGTGTGTATATATATATAATTTACAAGTGCAAAGTACCGAACAATATAAAACACTAAGTAAATTCTAAACTTATAAAACTGTGTGCAAATAATTATAAGAATACGAGACAATAAGTGCGTAAAACAATGTATATACACCTCATAATCTTAGGTAAAACAATGAACAAGTACAAATAATTCAATGAAAAGGAGAGACAGAGTGACCTTGAGTGAAAGTGACAGCCAGACAGAGAAAGAAAGAGGGAAGGGTGCTGTGGAATGTGGGTCACTCGGTCCGCTGTCTGGCCGTGTGTTCGTACGTGCGTTTTGTTATTGTCCTGAGCAAAGATGGCCGCCCAAGATGGCCGCCATCACCATGGCAACGGGGACGCTAACACTCGTGTGCACTTGTAATACTTGAATGAAGGCACTTATCACACTACAACTTCAGTTATATTGACATTATGTGATATACAAAGACATTCTATGAACTCTGAAGCGCACTTTATGTCCGAGAGGTGCAAAA
Organism: Lithodes maja; assembly: GCA_037953745.1. Taxonomy (NCBI): domain Eukaryota; kingdom Metazoa; phylum Arthropoda; class Malacostraca; order Decapoda; family Lithodidae; genus Lithodes; species Lithodes maja. The sequence goes on along the minus strand of JBAKBP010014167.1, from coordinate 43,854 downwards.
TAAGTCATGCTGCCTGGCGGCTGGCAACTGGTTGCTGGCGCGGGAGATTTGAAATGGCGCTAAGGCTCCTCTGAGGCTGGGGACCCCCACTACCTCCCAGGACCCCCAAATGGCCTAGGTAAGTACTTTTTTCACATTTCTTCATGTCTATCAATATTTTCTAACACATTCTGATATATTTATAAAAAAAAAAAAAATTGGAAAATTGCCCGGGTTCTGGTGCGCAAAAATAATAAAACCGGCCGGGGCTATACGGGTTAAAGGACTTTTACTGTATATATAAATTAGGAGAGGCATATATCTTGCCCAAAAAAATTATTATCTGCCGTAAGAAACACCAACACATACGTGATGCCTATAAAAATGCTCAAATTCATAAAAATTTATATGCAGTGATAGAATATACATACCTATATATTTTCACTAGGCCTAGTTAATTTTCGAGTTATTGATTTAACAGCATTGGTTATTTTTCCTGCTTAATATTTTCTAAGAGTGAGTTCAATGCCTAACGAGAACAGATCCAAAAAGAATATTTGTTAAACATCCTATATAACCCCCTCCTACAGTATACTAATTATACAGGCCTAAAAGTATTGACGGTGCATTTTCCAGTAAGACATCGGACAGGAATAAGCAGCAATAATAAAATATTCATATAAAATAGTAGGAGCCGAAAAATGAATGAAATAAAACCACGAACGTACGTCCGAAGTTCCCCTCCGCTTGTCCGAAGCCATCCCAGCTTTCTTGGCAATCATTTTCCATAAGAAATCACTGTATGTCCGAGGTTATCCATACATGTCCAAAGTCAGCCACTTTTCAAGATGACTTCAGACACCATTTAGGATAAGGATAGCTCTCTTATTATGGGGGATAATTTTAGGAGGCTTCCTGGATTACCGCGCACTATCACCACACATCACTTGACCTAGTTATATCTCTATAATGTGTTTACAGTCAGGAGATATCGTTAAAAAAACTCGAAAAATTTCCGAAATTACACGGTTTTACGGTACCTAATGAACTCCTCCACTGCATAGGCTCATTGCAGTCCTTTTATTACCCATATCAGCCCAGCCTATTGCTCTACTAAAACTAGACAGAATGCAAGCCCAAACAGTAACCCAAAACTATTCAATGGTAACCCCTTGAACAAAATTTACTATCAATCTACCTTTGAGTAAATCTTGCAAAACAAAACATCCCTGGTGTACTAGGTTAGTTTATTAATAAATAATTATAGAGCTTAGCATGCAAACTGAATTATGAATATGATTAAGAGTGTCTGAATTATGAATATGATTAAAAGTGTGTTCAGTAGGTACCTGAAATAATTCAATGCAAAGAAACACAAATTAAAGCTACTCCTACTACTGAACAGTTGGATATTCCAACTTCAGAATCTACATCTTACAGCCAATCCATGTTAGTTTGTGTAAGCCATATTATTACCTACAAGCTGACCAATCTATTTCTACCTCTTTATCTATGTTCATTAGCTTAAAGTGTATCTTCATTATTTTGTAAATTTGCATCATATTCCTTGGCCTTCTTTCTTCCACATTCTTGTTCAGTCATCACACCACTATCTTCCTCCATCTTCAAAACGTACCCAATCCATCTCAATTTATTGCCATACAGAAACAACCACGTATAATAAAACTGTACTATATACAGTATTCTGATTTCATTGATGAAGAGCACTTAGGTCTTAGCATCCTTTTAACCATCTGATCTTGCTCTGAGCAACTAATTCTAATAATTATTCCCATAATTATATTAACCTCTTCCAAACAACTAAGAGAATACGCTACCCCAATTATAGTAACCACCAGGAATATACAGTACAGTAGAAAAAAAATCAAACTATGGGAGAATGTGTCTACAGTACTTTCAAAGGGATCACAATCAGAGTTAACCCATGGACTGCTAATAAATGGACCTAATAAAAGGGAAAGTTGAGGGAGAGAGGGGATGTGGGGTATAAAGGGGGGGGGGAGGATGTGGTACAGGGAGATACTACTATTTTCTATGTGTCATTCAATTTTGAGACATTTCCTGGCACTGGCACGGTATTTAAAGGGTTCTTTTTACACGTTTAAATACTTTGCCTTCCGTGAGACCTATCGCACTTCCTGGGTTAATAACAACTTGTAATCTTCTTGTAGCCACTAACATTCTAGCATAAAAGCAACACAAAATTTGTCCTTTAATTCCCACCCACTACTGCTCAGTGTGTTGCATTGTGACCTAACCAGTAACATTACACTTAAAAATTAATATATAAAAAGGCATGAGCTGCATTCACTGGATAGCCTACTTTAATAGACTATGTACAGTTGGGGAACTAAGTCTCTACTCACTTGGTACCATGGTTGAGAGGAGCGACCTATAAACGACCCGTTCGGCTGAACAGGTCTTTTATAGGTCGCCTCTCAACCATGGTAACAAATGAGTAAAGACTTAGTTCCCAAACTGTACCTATATTTTGTACTTTTCTGTATTACAACACCAAAAAATATGTTAATAGAATTACTGTAGAAGAAATGTAAAGAAAATATAGCAGAAAAAATAACACCGGCAAAGCAATAGTAGCAACAAAAATAACATCATAGATCCTGATGTGGCGGCGTCTACGCCGTGGGACCACCTCCCGGAGCTGCCAACCGCGGATGGCTGCCGACCCTCCACGGCCGGAGACAAGATCAATCGACCAGTGGAGGATAACCGGATGCCGGCCGCGGGGAGCAGTTTCGGGAGCCAAACCGCCACAACTATCCCCTGCCCCCCCCCTGGGGGCACGGGTCCTTGGAGTGGCTTCGGTCGCGCCGGGAATTTCCACACCTCTCACACCACACACACACACATCACACAGTTTTTCCTACACCGAGAAATTACTCTCCGGCTGTCATTTCTCGAAGACTTCTTCTAGCCGGAGACATTGAGAGCAACCCAGGACCCACGTACACATACATATGTCCAACTTGCTCAAAACCCATCACCTCGAGTCGCCACACTAAGGGTTCAGTTCTCTGCAATTCATGCAGGAACTGGACCCACTTCACCTGTACAACACTTGCCTCCAAGAAACACTACACGAACACCTGGACCTGTTCCTCATGCCCCTCCCTCTCTCAGTCAAATCCCTCACCTAAAACCCGTCCACCTCTCCTCCCCAACCCACCTAGCCTTCCCATATCATCCACTCCCTCCCCTAAAACCCGTCCACCTCTCCTCCCTAACCCACCTAACCTTCCCATACCATCCACATCCTCAACTCAACACACCACACCCCATCCTAATCCATTCCAACCCCCATCTCCTGCTCCCCAATCCCCACCCCCACCTCACCCATCCCAACCTCCAGCCCCTCCCTCACCCCCACCCCATCCTCGTGCAGCAGCACCCAACATACATCGTGCACATAACATTAACATTCTCCAATTGAACATAGATGGCATTAACACAAAGAAACACGAACTCTCACACTTCATCAAACAACACAACATACACATTGCCATCTTACAAGAAACAAAACTCTGCACATCACAAAAAGCACCCACATTTCATAATTTCACCACCATCAGACAAGACCGGGCTGTCGGCGGGGGCGGTGGACTCATCACCCTGGTACACAATGAAATATCATACATAGTAACCAGTGTACAAACCAAATCCCTCCTCCCCCCAAATGATAACACAACAGAAATACAATCGATTAAAATATGCACTGGCAACAAATCCAACATAACCATCATAAACACATACATCCCTCCCCAAACATCCCCTACAGTACCAAATATATACAGACCACACTTACAACACATCACAAACACCCCACACATCATCCTGGGTGGTGACTTCAACGCCAAGACGTCGGCCTGGTTTGTCGACAACCCCGACACAGACAGAGGGCTGGTACTACAAAACCAAACAGATAACCTCATCATCCTTAACGACATCCATCAACATACCCATATTCCTCACCAAGCCCTCTATAACCCATCATCTCCAGACATCACCTTTTGCTCCCCAGAACTCGCCCCCACAACATCCTGGAGGGTGGTCAGAACCTTAGGCTCTGACCACCTCCCGATCATTATCACCACCAAAACCAGACTCACCCCAGCTAGCCACAAACACACATACACCAATTATAAAAGAGCTAACTGGGAAGCATTTACAAATGAGACAGAACAACACTTCACAACTCTAAACAGTACACCCATCACTAACATCAACAATGCTGTACACATACTCAATAAAACTATCCAAAACGCTGACAAGAAACACATTCCAAGAGGTAACAGAAAAAGACACAACCCCAACTTCACACCAGAAATTCAAAACCTCATCAGACAACGCGACACACTGAAACACTCCCCAGCACCCCACACACAAGACATCACACAACAAATTCAAGCACTCAACACCCAAACTAACAACAAAATACAAGAACAACAAAAACTAAATTGGAATAACTTCCTACAAACACTTGATCACAAAACAAACCCCAAAAAACTCTACAAAACACTAAACAGCATCACACTTTCCAACAGCAACACAACACAATCACATGCTGCAATCACAACAACAGACTCTACTCCTTCATGTAAACAACAAGCAAACACTCTCATCAATCACTTCTCACATGTCAGCCACCTAAAACCTCACAAAGACGACCGACGTGTCATCCGACGTAAGAGACAATTCCCCACAGACCCTGACTATACACCCTTCACCAATCACCAGACAAAGCATATCATCAACAATCTCAAGCACTCACCCGCCTGTGGCCTAGACAACATAAGCAACATACACCTCAGACACCTGGGACCACAAGGCATACAAACACTCACTAACATATCAAACTACAGCTATTCACACAACACAATACCAGACATTTGGAAGCATGGTATCATCATCACATTCCCCAAACCCAACAAAGACCCTACGCTACCCTCCTCGCACCGCCCCATCACACTCCTTTGCTCCCCCTCCAAAGTCATGGAACGCCTAGTATTACAACTAATTACACCCGACCTACCCCTAGCTCCAACACAACATGGCTTTAGACCACTGCACTCCACAAACACTCTTCTCACAGACCTTACACAAAGAGCTTTTGACGGCATCAACTCAGCTAGACCACCACACAGATCACTATTAGCCACACTCGACATTAGTAAAGCCTTCGATGCCATCCCCCGCCACAACCTAACAAACAAAATCTACAACACAAACATGCACAACAACACAAAAAGGTGGCTGGCCAACTTCCTAGCAGGCAGATGTGCACACGTATCTTTTGCCGGTCAGTCATCAAAAATCAGAAACTTTCCAAACGGAGTCCCACAAGGATCCGTCCTATCGCCCGCACTCTTCAATCTGTACATGCACGATATAACTACACCCAATACTCCCCAAATAAACTTAGCCTCCTATGCAGATGACATAACACTCACATGCACACACCATGACCCAAGAAGAGCAACAGATCTCCTTCAACCCTATCTCAACACACTACATGGCTGGTGCACTACAAACAGACTTAATCTAGCCCCAGCCAAATCCACCGCAACCCTGCTCACAAGCTGGACAGGTGAACACGAATACATCCCTCAACTCACCATAAACAACACACCCCTAACACATGCACACACACCCAAAATCCTAGGAGTAACATATGATACTCATATGACATTCAAACAGCACACCACAAACATTAAAAAGAAACTGACACCCAGACTTAACGCCCTCAGGTCACTTGCTCACACAAAATTTGGACACAACCAAGAAACTACCACCACAGTATATAAACAATACATAAGATCAGTAATGGAATACGCAAGCCCAGCCTGGGCTTCTAACCTAGCTGAAACACATCATAAGACCTTACAGACGATTCAAAACAAAGCCCTGAAGATCATTACAGGCTGCACAGCTACTGCACCCACAGATCATCTACATCAAGAAACCAAAATCCTCAAAGTCAAAGACCATCTGGACATGAGAGGCACTCAATTCCTGGCAGCAGCCTCCACGAACCAAGACCACCCACTAAACTACATGGCAACACACCCACAGACACCAAGAAATATCAAAACAACACCCAGCACACGTTATCACACACAATTATTGTCCTCTCTCCCTCCCTGCCCACCCCGAACCAACTTCCAGAAGCACATCCATACTCATATCTCTCGCCAATCCATCCACTCACTCACAGACAACACGCAGCTGCATGCACGACCTCCCGAAATCCATCCTTCCGAATCCTCCCTCCCTCGCGAGGACAGAGTCCACCTGGCCAGGCTGAGATGCGGACACCATCCAGCTCTCCTGAGCTATCAGAAGAGACTGGATGACTCCGTTGTCGACGCCTGCCCGGGATGTAACACAGCACCCCATACCATTAAACACATCATAGAAGACTGCATTTCACACAACCACTTACGCCAACAACACAACCTACACTCAATGAGAGCTCTGTGGGAAAGCCCGATCGTGGCCGTGGCCTTCCTCAGGGACTCGGGGCTGTTCGGCCAGGCAGCTTAGGGAACAACAACAACAACAACAACAAAAATAACAAGACCGTATAAGCATATCAACATAACAAACTAAACTAAGTTTTATATGCCAAGAAAATATATAAATAATGCAGTATAGCCTTCTATATCCATCACTTTCTATACACTCGAACCTGACCTTGATCCTCCCTGACGGCCCTCAGAAACTCCTCAAGGTCGTGGGCCTTGTCAGAGTCAGTGACAGCGGTCTTTACCTCCTCCTCAAGCCGCTCTAGTTGGTCCTGGGGCAGGTGGGCAAAACGACCTGGAAATAAAACTCCAAATTAGATCAAGTTAGAATAGTTGAATACTGAATAGACTTATAATTTTTTCCAGCTACAGTACCTCTAATATTTCCGTGTGCGTACACGGCACTACGGCTGCCTGGCATAATAAATCTTAGGCTTGTGCACAATTCTTTAACTGTCTTGATAGCGTAATGGATAAATGCGCAGAATTTTGGTGAGTATCATAGGTTCGAGTCCTTGGAGTGCCACATGCATTTGTTGATTTCATTAATTGAGTTTAGAAGTAGCCTAAAGTTGGTTGGTGAAAAAATATGAATTATGCGCCTACTGATAGGACAGTCTTCCGGTACCCTACCACCAGGTTCAGGCCCCTGTGCTAGTAGGTGGAAAGTGCAAATCTGAGAAACTATGCCCTGTAACCTCTAAATCATCCTGGCCAAAATGCATTCCCAGTAGTGCAGAGCTGGGCCTGAGGTGGGTCCCTCCCCACCAGCAGGCCGCCATTTGACAAATAAATTGTTGCATAAATTTAATCTTTTTAAGGTCAATTATTGTGACTGCATTTTAAAATTTGATATCAATAATTTTAATCAAGCATTATTAATTTGAAGTTTCTCGTATAACCTCTGCTTACTTTTTGTCTGTATGTATTAATTGTTTATCTTTTTCTGTTGTTATTATTATTTTTTTAAATTCATTGTTCTTGTTAACCCACTCCGACATATGACGCGATTTTGAGCCGATTAGGGATACTTTAAAGCCTTTGTTACCATCAGGGGAATTTAGAAACCTTTAGTTTAGTTACTTCAACCTCTGCAGTTGTCTTTGAGTTAGTTGTGGGCAGAAAACTAATTTTTGGGAGGTAATTATAAGAGTGAGAGAACTCTATTTCTTATTGCTAATCTGGCAACCTCTGCGTCATATGAGTCTGAAGGGGTTAAAAGAGTAATGTACTTTTTGTTAAAATCTGTTATTGCTTCTTCACATGTTTCAATTATTTTTCTTTATTATATTGATTGATTATATATGTGTGGATGAAAGAATGAAGAAATCTGTGATGGATGCTAGGGTGTATAGGGGCATTGGAGGGGGTCTGTCTGATCATTATGTAGTAGTAGCTAAGGTTAAGATACAAAAGAAGTGGGCGAGGAGAGCTGGAGGGAGGCGAGGGGAAGGTGGAATGGTGAAGAGGGTGGAGAGGCTACAGGAGGAGGAAATCAGGGAAGAGTACAGGAGAGCAGTAGAAAGACGACTAGGTGGGTTCGACCTGGAAGATATGGAGGAAGTGGAGGAGATAAGCAAGGAGTTTAACACCTTACGAGCGGCCTATGCGGTTTATTTATATGTACCGCCCAGCGGGGTGTTTTTAGCCAAAATAGTGCTGTTTACGTGATCATTTTCATGCCTAAATAAGACCCAGAACGTAAAACAAGTATCTATCCCTGAAAGGGCATAAACAGAGCTTTCGAATGACACCATAACGATCCTTTTATGATGGCTAGTTTTCTTGCAATAACCGTGCAACGCGAGTGCAAAAAGCATGTAATTAGGCACTTTCCCCATACAATTCCGTATATAGCGAGTGAGAGAGGGAGGGAGGAGGTGGGATTCGTGTCAGTAGGTTCGCCGCGGTGGTCTGGAGCAGTCATACGCTCGCTACTCTCCTGCCACCACTTGTCTCTCTCTCTCAGCAACATTACGTGCTGAAATTGCCACACGACCTATGTCGAGCGCCGCCACATAGTCCAGCTTTATTTAACTCGACTTATGTTGCTCGCCGACAGTTAAGGGTTAAGGAAGAGATCTGTGCAGCATGTGAGGAGGTGTGTGGAGTGAGGAGAAGAGGAAGGGGAGTGAAAGGTACAGCATGGTGGACAGAAGAGGTAAAAATAGCTGTGGAAGACAAGAAGAAAGCGTATAGAGAGTGGTTGGGTAGTAGAGGGAATGAAGATTTGGAGAGGCGGAAACGAGCGAGGTACGTGGAGAGAAAGAAAGTGGTGAAGAGAGTAGTGAAGGAAAGTAAGAGAAGAGTAGATGAGGAATTTGGAAGGAATCTGAGTGTAAAATGGAGGGAGTGTAAGAAACTGTTCTGGAAAGAAGTCAAGAAAGTTAGGGAAGGTAGCAAGGGAAATAGTAAGGGTGTGAAAGATAAGAATGGGAGAATGCTAGCCGAGAAGCAAGAGAGAGTCGAAAGATGGAGGGAGTACTTCAACGAGTTGCTAAATGTAAGGAATGAAGAGCCAGCAAACATAGTTGGATATGGTATGGGTGGGAGACGAAGAGAAGTGGTGGAGGAGGAGGTGGGGATCAGGAGGTCAGAAGTGTGGGAAGCCATGAAAAGAGTGAAGTTGGGGAAAGCACCAGGAACAGATGGAGTGTGTGGGGAAATGTTGAGGTATGGTGGCGAGATATTGATCGAATGGGTATGGAAAATGTGCAAACAAGCATGGGAGAAGGGGAGGGCACCTGATGACTGGAAGCCTGGCATAATAGTCCCTCTATATAAGGGCAAAGGAGAAAGAGGAGTGTGTGGTAACCACCGAGGAATATGTCTTCTAAGCGTAGTAGGGAAGGTGTACAGTAGGGTAGTGATTAAGAGAGTGAGAACGGAGAAATGGATAGGCGACGAGCAGGGAGGTTTTAGGAAGGGAAGAGGATGTGTAGATTAGATTTTTACCCTGAATTGTGTTGTGGAGAAGTATCTGGAGAAACAACAGAAGGTGAATGTTGCCTTTATGGACTTGGAGAAGGGCTATGACAGAGTGGATAGAGAAGGTATGTGGTAAGTACTTAGAATATACGGAGTAGATGGCAAGTTGCTGAAAGCAGTGAAGAGCATGTATGAGGGTGCAAAGGCTGCAGTACGTGTGGAGAATGAGCAGAGCGAGTTCTTTGACCTGAATGTTGGGTTGAAACAGGGGTGTGTGATGTCCCCGTGGTTGTTTACTGTATATACGAGTGCTTCTGGGTGACGCAATGTTACCATTGTCAGGGCTTTGGTCATACTTCTGACAGGTGTACCCAGAAAGGCGAGGACCCTAAATGTAGTTTCTGCGCTGGTACTCACAGTTCAAAAGGCTGCACAAATATAGCTTTCCCTAAATGCATAAATTGTGTAAACTCCTCATCAGTCACAGAGCCACCAACTCATTTTGCTTCAAGTAGAAATTGTCCTCTTATGATAGCCCAAAGAAATAGACTTATCGAAAACACCAATTTTGTGAGTTCAACAAAATTAAAAACGTCCCAAGGAGCCGGTTGAAACTGGGCATGCTAAATATTCGTTCCATGCGCAACAAGATGGATTACATTGGCGAGGTCTTGGATGAGCTCGGCCTCGATATATTTTGCCTCACTGAGACCTGGTTGTTCGAGTCAGATCTAAATATTATTCAAGCTGCGTTGCCTAAAACTCATTCAATAATAAGTGTTCCGGGGACTTGTAGTGATCATCTGGGTGGTGGAGTAGCGTTTTTATACTCTACGTTACTAGTAAATATCTCTCAGATAAGTCATAACCCAGCTCCTCTTTTTTATGAACTGTTGGAATTGGAAATAAAAGTTTGTCAACAAATCCTAATAGCAGCAGTTATTTATAGGCCTGGCCATCGAGGAACAGATAGAAGTTTTATGGATGAGTTTGGACAGTTTCTTGAAGAGTTTTCTGCCAAAACTGGAAGACTCTTGATATGTGGAGACTTTAATTACTGGATCGACAACCCTCTTTGAAGGGTTGTCGATCCATACTCCGCTTCCTTCTCAGTCCCAATATCCTTAACCCTTCGACCCCGGGTGGTACACGTGTGTACCATTTTTTTTTGGCCCGAGGAACCCGGGTGGTACAACACTGTACCATTGCTTGCGTGTGTGCTTTCGAATGGCGCGCGTAAAAATTTCGCTCCGTGGTCACCAGGCGTCGCTAGGCGACGCCACCAGACAGCATGTACGCCACCAAAACAGTCTCTACCCTGCCGCCAACATGGATACTAGCCCAAAAAGTTATTCCCTTGTGTCCGATTCTACGCTCCCTTCGACGCCTGCCCATGTTCGTCGCGCCCTAACGCAAAGGCACGTACAAGATGCGTTGACTCCCGGAGGTATTGAGATAGCTTTGAGGAGTTATGAACGTGGTGAAGGCCAAAATAGTGTTGATGAGTTGGGTAGTGATAGCTCCGAGTCTTATCAGTCTCACTATAGTGAAGATTTTGACGATCTAGACGAAATCCATGAAAGATACGCCTTTTTTAGTGGATTTGACCATGACGATGAAAGTGATGATAGTGAGGCTGAGCGGGAGGCTGAGGTTGACCCGCCATTGTCTTCCTTATCTACCCACGCCACCCAAGTTGCCCCAGGCTCCCGCCATTCTTCCCCACCACCACCAGCACTCCCTAGGGTTGAGGACCCCCCACTTTCGGCCTATTTACCCACTCCTTCCCCACCTCGCCGACCTACACGCCGCCCACGCATCATTCGTTCCCCGCGAGATTATGAGGGGGGCTCTGAAGAAGAAGGGCACCTCACAGATGACTCTGGCCATGATTACCTGGGTCCACCGTCAGGGCAAGATGACAGCTCTGACGACAACGACGATGACGACGACTTTATGGACATCGACGACCCTCAACCCAGACGCTTTGCCCAGGGCCGTCGTGCTCCTGGCCGCCCTGGCCGCCGGGCTGGCCGCCGGGCTGGGCCTGGGCGCCGTCGTGCTCCTGGCCGCCCTAGGGTGCGCGCCGCCAAAGTTCGTGGGCGTGCTGCCCCCGCTCTAGCTCCACAGAGGGCAGTGGCACAACCTGGGCGCCCCGTTCAGGACCGCCTGCAGTGTGCACAGTATGTAAATGTGCACAAGCACGGTTACCTGCCTCTGGAACGAGATGGAGTCACCATTAGCAGAAGGCGGTGCCATGTCTGCTGGAACAGCCAGGTGAGGCCGAGGAAGCACAAAAAGACCACCATGCAGTGTGTGGAGTGCCAGGTGTCACTATGTACTATACCGTGCTTTGCTGAATACCACAGCAAGCAGGAGTACTAACTAATAATCATAGTGAAAGTACCAAAGACTGACAATATGTATGTATATAGGCAACAAGTGGAAATAAAACAATGTACAGGTGTATTGTGATAAAAAAATCATGTATTATGAAAACATATATAAATAAGTGAAAAAAGACACAATAAATTGTATATAAAACGTTTACAAAGCATATAACTAAGTGAAAGTGACACATGACATAATATTAGATGGCCAAAGTATAATAAACACCTGTGATAACGAATAATCAGTGCCTAATATAACAATAACCTACCTCAATTACTCATAAAAACTACGGTATCGAGTGAAAATGTGAAATATTTGTTACAATCATAGCCTAATAAACATATTTTATATAATTGGACTCCAAATAACTATAATAACATCACTATCAATACATAAAATCGCCTCCGGGAGGTAAAAGGTTTTGCGCGACGAGTGGCTAAGAAAACAGTAGGTTAGCCGAGCCGGGGCCTGGGCAAAGGCGACGCATCCGAACGCGGGATGATTTTCACGCATAAAAATCACTCCACTTCCCGCGCTCACCATTATGCAATCACTTGGGCTAGAGACCTCTACTCAACGGCATTCTACACATGAAGGTTTGTGCTACATTTTTCTGTTTTTTTTATAACTTTGTGTAATGTATTTCAGGAGTAACATGTGAATCAACAGGGACCAAAATTCCTGAAAACCCCCGGACACACAGTACAGTCACGATATTCCCTAGCCGGGGTCGGAGGGTTAAGGCCCGAATTCAGAACAGTGGTTTAAACCTCGGATTTCGGGGCATGTTTAAACCCGGGATTGAGATTACTCTATCCTGAATCGAATACAAAGGTTTATCCGTATTCAGAACACGGGATTGAGATAGAGATAGAGTAATCCACGGCTTAAAACTCTGTTTAAGTCGAAGGTTTGCAACAGCCAATCACAGTGACGTACGGAATGAAGTTAGCCAATAAGCACATGAATGAGCCATTTTATCTATATTATATATATAATGCCATCACTGCCTATTTAAAAAGTGCAATACGTGAAGCATGGCCTGTGATTGACTAAGAGGCATGGGCCCGAATCCAGTCAGTCTACTCTCTCGCTTACTTCTTGAGTTTATTTTTTCTTTATTTAGCTTGTGTTTACTTTATGATATACAGTCGACGCTCGATTTAACGGACCCCGATACAACGGATTTCGGATTTAACGGACAAAGTCCGTAGCCGGACAACCTGTCCGGCCAACGGACAAAAGTCCGTTAGTAGAAAATATGTCCGGTAGGTGGCGGGCGGGTCACCACAGCAACCATTGTTGTCATTGTTTAAAGCTCAGTTCCCGCCTAGTCTTATGATGTACATATCCTGTAAATACATACATAATAGATTAAGGTAAGAAAAACACTTTGGTTTTGTCTTTTTGTATGAAAGAACATTTTTATTAAAAAATAACTGTATTTGTATGTGCAATATGTAAGGAAAGACTTAAAAACACCCGGAAAGTTAAAAATCTTCATTTTCGAAGCATATTAGGGGAAAATTGGCGATTTTCGAGAGCGATTTTCCAGCAACGGTCATTTCCCAGCAACGGACTGGGTCTCCCCCCCAGTAGTCCGTTAAATCGAGCGTCGACTGTATACATTATTATTGTGTTTCCTGTGATATTTAATAGCTCTTTAGATTCGGATAGCACTGTAATTTATCAATTAATCATTAAAATTGCTTACACATATCTAGTTTAACCCTCCAGCCCCGGCTATGTATTATATATATATTCCTCGAAACCCGGGTGTTTTGGCCGAAAAACGTCTAGGCTAGGCTACCGTATATTTGTTAATCAGACTGCTTCCCGCATTCCCGCGCATCCCCAAGCATAGCTGTGTTATTTACCTGTAGAATGGCATTAAGTAGAGCTCTCTAAGTCAACTGGTTGAGCTGTGATGATGATTTCATTGGAGATAACTTTATGGCCAAAACAGCCACTTTACACTACTATTCGATACTTAACAACAACATACAGGCACACACGAACAAGCGACGCTCTCCTTCTTGTGGCCGGAGATGCGGGGCGTCGGTCCAGCCGGCTGTTGTTTACATGCGTCGGACCGACGCCTCGCACACGAAGCTCACAGGCTTTCAACCACTGGGCGTTCAAGAGGCCTTCCGGGTACCTGTTATATGCTTTTTTATGGGCGTTCAAGAGCCCTTCCGTGGTGAGAGGGTTAATGAATAAATAAGGAATAATACAGATAATAAGTAAATTATCATGGTACTGATAAACTAGCCAATCATGAGCATGGTACTGATAAACTAGCCAATCATGAGCATGCTACTGCTTCCACTGACTTTCACTTTTAGAGACATAGGCTATGTAGATTCATGTCGCTTGTTTTAAGTAATAGCGAGTAATATAGTATACCCGGTACTTAATAATAATAAGCATGTTACTTATTTCTCATAAGCGCCAATTTTTCCGAAGAATTCACTAGCGCTCGAAAAGAGAAAGAAAAAAGAACAAAAATCAATGCATCAAAAGAAGGCTTATATACAACACACATTTAACAATCACTAGCAGTGGCAAAATAGCCTAAACTCTATAGCCATCTGTCATGACACCTCTCTCAAGATCATAGCTTCTCTCAAAGAGAAAAGTCTTAAGTTGTCTCTTGAAGCATTCAACAGAACTCAGTTGTCTCATGGACAGCGGCAACCTGTTATACAACCTCGGAGCCATGTAGGAGAATGACCTCTCAAAGAAAGAAGACTGCTGGAAAGCCCTTGGTTCATCAAGACGAAAAGGGTCATTGTCATGACGCACAACTACACCATGGTGTGCCGGTGGGCGCCTGAGCAGCTCCGCAAGGTACCTAGGCTCACCAAATTTGAGAACCTTAAATGTCACCAAACACAACTTAAATTCTATTCTTGCTCTTACTGGCAGCCAGTGCAGTTCTATGTGAAGAGATGTAGTAGGAGTTCTAGGTGGAACACCAAAAATTAGTCTTGCGGCCCTGTTAAGAACAGACTGAACTTTCTTCAAAATATAATTTGGAAGACCCACTAACAGGGCATTGCAATAATCAACACGAGAGAAGACCAATGAGTGAACCAACGTCAGGAGGCAACGTCTGGTTATAAACGGCTTCACCAAATAGAGATTTCTGATGTGCAAGTAACAACTTTTAACTATCTGGTTTACATGCTCTTTGAAATCTAATCGGGAGTTCACATATACACCCAGATTTCGAACAGAGTTGGCCGGTCGCAGCTGAGATCCACCCACATTGATGGAGAGAGCACCTACTATATCATCAGCTCTTCTATTTCCTCGGATGATGAGAATATCAGTTTTACCATCATTTAGTTTAAGTTTTCTCGCTCTCATCCACTTCTTGATATCAGACATCAACAATTCCATCTTACTCCGTATATCAACTATATTTGTGATTCTCACATAAATCTGGGTGTCATCTGCATAAAAGTGAAAGGTGACATTATGTGCACAAAGCAGAAGAGACAAACTGCTAATATAAATTATAAATAGGATAGGACCTAAAACTGATCCCTGCGGAACACCATACTGCAGGGGTGTCTAGTCCGAGACTACTTGATTTACCATCACACTCTGGGATCTACCTGACAAGTACGACCCAAGAAGCAAGAGAGCGGAGTCACGCACACCACAATCATAAAGATCACTCAATAACAACTCGTGATCCACTGTGTCAAAGGCCGCAGAGAGATCAAGCAAGACCAATAGTGAGGCCACACCATTGCAAATGTTCTCAACTAGACCATTATGTACTCTAATCAATGCTGTTTCAGTTGAATGATGCTGTCGGTAAGCAGACTGAAAAATTGGGATAGTTTCATTCTGCTGAAGTAGTGGTTGTAATTGGTCAAGTATTGCACGCTCTAATATCTTTGATATGAAGGACAGGTTGGAGACAGGACGATAGTTCAACATGTTCTCAACATCAAGTCCAGGTTTCTTTAGAGTAGGTCGGAGTAGTGCATGCTTTTCAGAATGTGGGAAGCTACCTTCAGAGAAGCACTTATTAATTATTTTGGAAATAAACTCAACTGTGTGATCATAGACTCTTGGTAGCTTGGAAACATTTATGGGATCCAACGGGCAAAATGTTTTATTGAGGTTTCTTATGTAGGACGAGATCATGTCCACCTCTACTGAGTGAAAGGATGAGAGGACATTATTAGGAATGTGTCGGGGTTGGAGTACAACTGAAAGTTCTTCACCAACAGAAGCATCATCCAGTTCCTGTCTTATGCGAGTTATCTTGCCAGCAAAAAATGCCACAAAGTTGGCAGCCAACTCGGCATCGGGCACAGAAGGTCTTAAGCTGACTCTTGTTTTTCCAAGTAAACTGTTTACAATTGAAGCCAACCTCCTCTGGTCGTTACCACACGAGTCAACTTTTCCCTGATAATACACTTTCTTTTCATCTTTGATTTTGTGGACCACAGCTCTTCTGGCTGACAGATATTGCAACCATGTAGAGTCTGTTTTATTTTTCCGCCATTCACGTTCAGCTCTTCTACGCGCTCTTCTAAGAAATTTAACTCGAGTGCTATACCAGGGTGAATCATCTCGTACTATGATTTTCTTCTCTACTTCTGGACAGTGATGATCGAACACTAATTTAAGTGCATTTCCATGTACCTCCACCAGCTCATCTGAAGTAAGGTTGGAAGTATCAATACTTCCCAAGTACTGTTTTACTTCACTGCTAGCCAAATTTTGGTCTGCATTTTTATAATTTCTAAATCTGATTACTTTTCCATGTGTGAGTGGCTTAGGGAAATCAAAGCTGAAAGTAATCAAAGCATGATCAGAGGTATTAGGGTCAGCATTCTCAACATCAACATCCAGAACACCACCACAACCCACAGGAGAGAAAACCAAGTCAAGGGTGTGTCCTAAGATATGAGTTGGGTGGGACACATGGTTTACAAAATTGTTCTGATCAGTCAACTCAAGGAACTCAGGAGAGAATGGCTTCAGATGAGGGCTGTCAACCCAGTAATTAAAATCTCCACATATCAAAAGTCTTCCGGTTTTAGCAGAAAATTCCTCGAGAAACTGCCCAAACTCTTCCATAAAACCCCTATCTGTGCCACGATGGCCAGGCCTATAGACAACTGCCATTCTTAGAATTTGTTGATGGAGTTTTATTTCCACTTCCAACAGTTCATAATAAAGAGGGGCTGGGTTATGGCTTATTTGCAAGATATTCACCAGAGATGTGGAGTAGACAACTGCCACTCCACCACCCGGATGATCTCCCCTAGGCCTAGGAACATTTATTATGGAATGGGTTTTAGGCAATGCCGCCTGGATAATATTCAGATCTGACTCGAACAACCAGGTCTCAGTGAGACATAATACATCAAGGTTACGTTCATCCAAGATCTCGCAAATATGATCCATTTTGTTACGCAAGGAACGAACATTCAACAGACCCAGTTTCAACCGGCTCCCATGTGCATTTTTCAGTTTTTTGAACCTACAAAATTGGTGTTCTCAATAACTTTATTTCTCTGAGCTGTCATTAAAGGACAATTTCTACTTGAGGCGAAATGATTTGGCAGCTCCGTAACTGATGTGGAGCTCATACAATTTATACATTTGGGGGAAGTCTTGTTGGTGCAGTCTTTTGAGTTATGAGTACCGGCACAGAAGTTGCATTTTGGATCCTCATTTTTCCGATAACACCTGTCACTGGTATGACCAGCATGAGACTTGGCATGGTTTTTATATATGCTCAACTTTGTGGATTTGTCAACTCATAGGGATTGTGATATATTAATAGCATGACGGGAAGCTAAAGCGGACGAATTAAGCCCAATTAATTTCGAAGTGAGAACGAAAGTGTAGGCTACGTGAGATAGGCCTAGTGTCATTAAAATCTGTGTTACGAGCAACTCTATTCCACCCCTTAAATCAAACTTATACTTTGTTACTACATCTACCGCATGCTCAGTTCTGTTAATACCTAGTCAAATGGACAAATATATGTAGTATACAGTACATAGCTCAACTGAAATACGTTGTAACCATTAACTATGTAGGCGAAAACAAGTAGCCTAACCAATGTGACTCGTTATATAAACTATGCATCATTACAACCTACCAGGCTATTAAAATGACAACTCATGTCTCAAATAACTCTTATCCTACTTGTTAAATGCATTTGAAAATAATGGTTCACTTGTGATTCTTATATATTTTAAGCTATATATTTTAATTCGTACAAAGGATTAACATTGTGCATGGATACAGTAAATAATTATATTTGCTGTGCAACATGTAATGAACTAATAATATTGGTTCTATGGTAACCTAATACTGTACATGTGTATCGTATCTAATAAATGTTCGCGGGCATTTAAATATATTTGTATTATTCAGCTTAGAAGCATCTCGGGTTATCAAGACATTAACAACTATTATCGAATACCTACATCAGTGGTTAGGCTACGGCAGTGCTTCGTTCGTTTTGCACCTATTATATAATTATTAGTATGCTTCGACAATTTCCAACGTAATTTAAAAGCTGTTGCCGTTTTTTACAATATAATGGAATCGGTTTAATGCCAGTTTGAGTTAGTTGGATATAATAATATGATATTTTATCGACGAGTAGAAGCCTTCGATCAATCGTCTGTCAAGCCTCTCGCTGGTTTAAACCTCGGATTGACTGCCTGAGCTGCATTCTTACACTTGTCATTACTTATTTATATAATCCTTGCTTAAAATGCCTCCAAACACTCTAAATAATCAGTGCCAGTCTTTGTTATTTTATATTATGGGTTCCTTATGGATTAGTGTAAGCAATCATGAGTAATTTATGTTTTTTATAACTTCGATCTAGTCAAACCTACCCTACCGTCGGGTTTAAACCTCGGATCGAGTAATCCGCGGATTGACTGGATAAGCGGCTCAGGATTTCATTCTGAATACCGATAGTCCTGGATTGAGTTTCAAGCTCGGGTTTAAACCAGCGAGGAGGTTTAAACCACTGTTCTGAATTCGGGCCTAAGTGTCCGTGCGCTGAGACTTGACCCATTTATTGTGTAACAACCGCCTTCCTACACCCTTCAACAACTTCAAAATGCCTAGGAAGAATAAACTGGTGAAGGCACTACTGCGATCGGGAAATCTATGGGTTTATCCGGGGACGGGGCCAGTGACAGTGGCGGGGCCGGGGAAGCCTAGGCCTAGGATATATGAACTCGCCCTGTCGCGGGGGTCTGCCTCGGAGCCCCCACTCTTCTCACCTACTTATAGCATTTAATTTTAATGTAAGGAATGACTTGTTTATGTTTCTATTATTGTGTATGCTTGGTTATCCAATTAGTATTGATTTTGATCAAAAATTACCGTCAAATGTGTGTGGAAATGCGGGCTGCCGCCCATATGTATTTTTCTCCATAAGTTATGTTATCCACAATGCGCGAATTCCCAATACACGTCGTGTAATGCCGCCCATATAGGCGCGGATGGGGGGGACTGACTTATAAGAAACCTTAATAAAACATTTTGTCCATTGGATCCTATAAACATTTCCAAACTACCTGGTGTATATGATCATGCAGTAGAACTTATTTCCAAAATAGTTAACAAATCTTTCTCCGAAGGCAGCTTCCCAGTCTCTGAAAAACATGCCTTGCTCCGACCTATCCTTAACCCTCCAGCCCGGCTATGTATTATATATATATTCCCCGAAATCCGGGGGTTTTGGCCGAAAAACATCTACGCCTAGGCTACCGCATCTTTGTTATTTGGCTTGCTTCCGCATTCCCGCGGAATGCGGGAATCAATACACATCCCCAAGCGTAGATGTGTTTCGTACCTGTAGAATGGCGTTAAGTAGAGCTCTCTAAGTCAACTGGTTCAGTTGTGATGATGATTTCATTGGAGATAACTTTATGGCAAAAACAGCCACTTTACACTACTTTTCAATACTTAACAATAACATACAGGCACACACGAACAAGCGACGCACTCCTTCTTGTGGCCGGAGATGCGGGGCGTCGGTCCAGCCGGCTGTTGTTTACATGCGTCGGACGTACGCCTCGCACACCAAGCTTACAGGCTTTGAGCTCATGGGTGTTTAAGAGCCCTTCCGGGTAGCTCGGGTGTGTTTTTTATGGGCGTTCAAGAGCCCTTCCGGGTCTGGAGGGTTAAGAAACCTGGACTTGATGTAGAGAACATGTCGAACTACCGTCCTGTCTCCAACTTGTCTTTTTCATCAAAGATATTAGAGCGTGCCATACTTGATCAACTGCTGCCGCTACTTCAGCAAAATGAAACTACAGTATTCCTATTTTTCAGTCTGCTTATCGGCAGCATCATTCGACTGAGACAGCATTGATCAGAATACATAATGATTTAGTCAAGAACACTTGCGACGGTGAGATCTCATTGTTGGTTTTACTTATCTCTTTGCAGCCTTCGACACAGTGGATCATGAGCTGCTATTGAGTGATCTTTATGACTGTGGTGTGCGTGACTCTGCTCTCTTGCTTCTCAGGTCATACTTGTCAGGTAGATCCCAGAGTGTGATGGTGAATCGGATAGTCTTGGACTCGGCACCCCTGCTCTATGGCGTTCCACAAGGATCACAGTTGGGTCCTGTCCTGTTCACGATATACACTAGTGGCTTGTCTCTTCTGCTTCGTGCACACGATGTCACCTATCATTTCTATGCTGATGATAGCCAGATTTACGCGAGGATCACAGGTATAGCTGATACACAGAGGAAGGTGGAAATGCTGATGACCAATATCAAGAAGTGGATGAGGACAAGAAAACTTAAAAATAAATGATAACAAAACTGAAATTCTCATCATCCGAGGAAACAGAAGGGCTACCGACGCAGTAAATGCCCTCTCCATCGATACGGGTGACTCACAGCTGCAACCAGCAAATCTGTTCGAAATCTGGGAGTGTATTTGAACTAAAGACTGGATTTTAAGGATCACGTAATTCAGATTGTCAAAAGTTGCTACCTACACATCAGAAATCTCTACTCGGTGAGGCAGTTTATACCTAGACGTTGCCTTCTGACACTGGTCCACTCATTGATATTCTCTAGTGTTGATTATTGCAATGCCTTATTCGTGGGTCTTCCAAATTGCATATTAACCCTCCGACCCCGGCTATATATTATACAGTCGACGCTTGATTTAACGGACTAATAGGGGGGAGACCGAGTCCGTTGCTGGAAAAAGTCCGTAGCTGGAAAATTGCCTTCGTATTTCGCCTTTTTTTTTTTTTTTTTTTTTTTTTTTTATTGAGGGACACGTTGTGCTGTACTGTCCCTGAAAACATAATAAAGGTCTTATTTGTCATTGATATGATAAATTTCACATGGAGAAAAAAAAAAAAAAAAAAAAGGAAGGATATCCCCTCCTCTGTAGGCCTACTCCCTCCCCTCCCCGTCCCGCCTCAACCCCGACCCCGTTACTGTGATAATGTTGATAAGCCTTGTGCTACACCCTATTGATAATGCAAAACTATTGAACACACTTAAAAGTGTATGTTATTTGGTCTCTATATAATCTGTGAATCATTTCCGATATGATAGAATTAAAGAAATTTTTTCCACCAACTCATAATCAGCAAAAACGACACAAATGTCAATTAAAAACATGTTATAATATTTCCCCATCATTTTGTGTATACCGTGGGAACAAAAAAAAACAAAAATCTATCAAACGTAAATCTCCCGTCTGGGAAGCTCGGCGCATAGACGGAGGGGAGGGTTGAAATATTTCTTTGACTATCTTATTTATTATTTATCTATGTGCTGGAAGGATATTATATTTTTCAATTCCATCACATTAGAAATGATTCAAAGATTACAAAAAGTCCAAATAAGACATAGTTATGTTAATGTATAAGGGATTTAGGTAGTGCATTAGAGAGATAGATAGATAGAAAGAGAGTGTATATCGAGGGAAAAAAACAAAACAAAAAATCTATCAAACGTAAATCTACCATCTCTGCTCGCACGGAGGGGAGAGTTGAAATATTTTGTTGACTATCTTATTTATTATTTATCTATGTGCTGGAAGGATATTATATTTTTCAATTCCATCACATTAGAAATGATTCAAAGATTACAAAAAGTCCAAATAAGACATAGTTATGTTAATGTATAAGGGATTTAGGTAGTGCATTAGAGAGATAGATAGATAGAAAGAGAGTGTATATCGAGGGAAAAAAACAAAACAAAAAATCTATCAAACGTAAATCTACCATCTCTGCTCGCACGGAGGGGAGAGTTGAAATATTTTGTTGACTATCTTATTTATTATTTATCTATGTGCTGGAAGGATATTATATTTTTCAATTCCATCACATTAGAAATGATTCAAAGATTACAAAAAGTCCAAATAAGACATAGTTATGTTAATGTATAAGGGATTTAGGTAGTGCATTAGAGAGATAAATAGATAGAGCAACGGACTTTGCTCCAATTTTTTTTCGAGCAACGGACTTTGTCCGTTGCTGGGTCCATTGTCCGGCTATGGACAGAGTCCGTTAAATCCGAAATCCGTTGTATCGGGGTCCGTTAAATCGAGCGTCGACTGTATATATATTCCTCGAAATCCGGGTGTTTTGGCCGAAAAACGTCTAGGCTAGGCTACCGTATATTCGTTAATCAGACTGCTTCCCGCATTCCCGCGCATCCCCAAGCGTAGCTGTGTTATTTACCTGTAAAATGGCCTTAAGTAGAGCTCTCTAAGTCAACTGGGTGAGCTGTGATGATGATTTCATTGGAGATAACTTTATGGCCAAACCAGCCACTTTACACCACTTTTCGATACTGAACAACAACATACAGGCACACACGAACAAGCGACGCTCTCCTTCTTGTGGCCGGAGATGCGGAGCGTCGGTCCAGCCGGCTGTTGTTTACATGCGTCGGACCGACGCCTCGCACACGAAGCTCACAGGCTTTCAAGCAATGGTACAATGTAGTACCACCCGGGTTCCTGGGGCCAAAAAAAAATGGTACACGTGTGTACCAACCGGGTTTGAAGGGTTAAATAAAGAAAGTACAATCTGTTCTGAACAGAGCTGCAAGACTCATTTTTGGAATTCCACCAGGAAACCCAACCACTTCTTATCACATCGAACTGCACTGGTTACCAATAAAAGCTAGAATAGAATTCAAGTTTGTGTCTGGTAACTTTCAAGGTCCTCAAATTTGGTGAGCCCGGGTATCTTGCAGAGCTGCTCAGGTGTCCACCGGCACGCCATGGTGTGGTCGTGTGCCATGATGATGACCCCCTGCGTCTTGATGAGCCGTGGGCTTTCCGGCAGTCATCTTTCTTTGAGAGATCATTCTCTTACATGGCTCCAAGGTTATATAACAGACTGCCACTGACCATGAGACAACTAAGTTCTGTTGAGAGCTTCAAGAGGCAACTTAAGACTTTTATCTTTGAAAGAAGCTATGATCTCGAGAGGGGTGTCATCATTGAGGGCTATAGGGTGTAAGCTATTTGCCACTGCTGGTGGCTGGGTGATTGATGCGTATAGGTTTTGTGTTTCATTGATTTAAGCGATTCGTGTTTGTTTTTTTGGTTTGGGTTTGGTTTTGGTTTTCGAGCGCCAGTGAATTCTGCGGAAAAATTGGCGCTTGTGAGAAATAAGTAACATGCTTATTATTATTATTAATATTATATGGATGGAGTCATGAAAGAAATACTAGGAAGAGCAGTGGATGTTGGTGTATCGCTGAAAAGGGAGGGAAATGAGTGGAAGCTGCCTATACAGTACTGCTGTTTGCGGATGATACAGTTCTGATGAGCGATAATGAATGGGAGTTGCAGGGTCTGGTAAATGAATTTGGAACAGTGTGCGAAAAACGGAATTTGAAGGTAAATCCGGGGAAGAGCAAGGTTATGGTCTTCGAAAGGGGTGAAGTCACAGAGTGCGAGGTGAAGTTGAACGGTCAGGCTATGGAGATCGTCAGCTCTTTTAAGTATCTGGGCAGTGTGTGAGTAAAGATGGGACTATGGATGAAGAAGTGCGGGAGAGGGTGCAACAAGGGAAGAGGGTTGTAGGAACGTTGAAATCAGTAACAAGAAATAGGGTGGCCAGTATGGAAGTGAAGAAGTCCTTGCATGACAAGTGTGGTAATCCCGACACTAACTTACGGAAGCGAAGCATGGACGTTCGGGAAGAGATTCAGACCAAGAGTGAGAGCGGTGGAAATTAGTTACTTGAGAAGTGCGTGCGGAGTTACATTGAGGGATAGACAGACGAATGAGGAAGTAAGGAGGTGTGGTGTGGAGGTAGATGTGCTGGAAAGTGTGAAAAGGAACAACTTGAGATGGTTCGGCCATATGGAACGTATGGAAAGCGAGAGAATGACTAAGAGGGTGTACGAGAGCGAGGTGGAAGGACAGAGAGGGAGAGGTAAACCGAAAGAGAGGTGGAAGGATGGAATGAAGAAGTATATGGATGAAAGCGGTGCTGGTTGGGAGGAGGGGCGTCGACTGACTGGGGACAGAGGTGCTTGGGGGCATTTTGTTCGTGGCCACCCCTTCGGGGATCACAGCATCATAATTGCTGAGGGGCAGAGTGGGTGGGATTTTGGTTTCCCGGGCATTTTCGCACCCTCCTCAGCTCCCTGCCTTAGAGTGGCTTCGGTAACTTAGGCTTTATTAGTGGTAAGCAGGGAGGGTTTTATGGGGGTGCTCGGTTATGGCCTTGGCCTTGCTCGGGACCTTGGGGCTGCTCGGCCAGACAGCCTGGGGAACAGCAACAACAACAAACAACTGTACCGGTAATAGTCAATAGATAGATAGATAGTACTGTACCGGTAATAGTCAAAGTTGAAATTCTGGATAGAGGACAATGCTTTTCAGCATAACTATACAGCACAATAACTAAGAATATTGCATTGTTGCATGCACCATGTAACACTTGCGGGTTAGAGTCCATATTGATGATGCAGGTGATAAACTAAAGATTAAAATATACCAGTACAGCCCGAACAGGAAAAACACAACATAACAAAACACAAAATCACACAAATCTAGGTCATCCAGGAGAAATACCCAGAGACTCAGACCCATTTGGGGTCTCCAGCAAAAGATTCCCAGGTCCCAGATCTCCCGGAGAGGCTTCGATTTCCGCAGGCAGACATGCAGCGAAGCGGTACCACCACAAGCCCGCCCACCATGCATCCATGCGTACCCTTCATTACTACTGGCTCCCCGGGCCATGCGCCCGACAGACTATTATCTAGTCTAACTGGCGCCTGACCCCCTCTCCCAAAAGACCATTTCTACACTCGTCTATTCACTATCATTCTCCATTCATACCAATTTATTACAAATAATCTATCTGCACACCAAAATTCGTTATCATTTCCGGATCGCCTCCCAAACTGAATAACTTATTCCTTAGCGCATATCCTAGCTGCCCACCAAATTTCATGAAAATTGATTCATAATTTTGCGAGATACCAGTATCTTGTATAAAAACAAACACCCAAACAAATGGAAGGGTAATTATATTACAGGAAAATATATACAGGTCACCCAGTAGAAAATTATGGCTTTTGGCAAGGTTACCTTTAATACAAGACATATCAAGAAAAATCAAACACACTAATCAAGAAATTAAAAAAATGCTTAGATGGTTTGACTATGTGGAGAGGATGGATGATCTAAAGTGAGTGGAAAGATGCAAGCCTGTGAACAGGAAGGCAGCTGTACCGAGAAATACCTAGATGATGTGCGAGCAAGTCATACGATCTGAACTCACTTTAAAAAACGAAGTGAAGTAGAAGATGTGGGAGCAAGTCATACGATCTGAACTCACTTTAAAAAATGAAGTGATGTAGTCCTGAATAGGGCTATCTGGAATGTTACCATTAAGACATTAGACTGAAATCACACCTCGTGTGAACCACTTTATGGATGTATACTGTAGCTATATATAGAAACTACAGTATAGGTAGTGGTATTCAAGCCGACGGGGTATTACCACACATGTATTTCTTGTCTATTATGAAGCCTTTGTAACAGAACATGTTAATCATGAAAATTTTGGCATCAATATGATGCAGAGACACAGCTTCATAGTTTTCCAATAAGTATAGTAAATCAGCTTATATGGAATTAATTTTCCACCAGATGAAAATAAATGGAATAGTCAAAAGATCATTAATTAGAAAGAAAGGTAAATGTATTTGGTACAAAAGTAGTGTAGATATCGCTCTATTATAAGTCAGTCTTAATTCTTAACCTAACAAGTGCGCATGGGGGTAATTGGAAACGTCCCCCTGTGCTGACGTATTTGAGGTGTTTCCGTCACTAAAATATTCATTGTACCATTAATAGCATTAATAATTATCCATATGCGCCTATTATGGGTTGATTATAAAGGTATTAACCTGAAACAACAATAAAACGAGTGAAAACAGCGTTTGGATGGTCAAAATCGGAGATATAGCCCGCGAGTTGTATAATGTATGGGTGAGGCAAACTGCTTTCCCGCCAATTTCCCCCAAGGCCACTGAGACACAGTCGATCGATACTCTCTCTCTCTCTCTCTTGCACTCGCTTGCCATCAGTGATGACAACACCCTGCTTGCAACTCGCTAATGTTAGCACGAAAATATACCTCAGAATAAGGGAATAATAGGGAAAATAGGTGATAACTGAAGGAGAGGAGGAAAGTGGGGAAGGAGGGGAGGTAGAGGACTGAGATTTTGCATGGCCCAGGGGCCAAAAAAAAATAAAAAAATAAAAATAAAAAAAAAAATTTTTTTCGATGTCAAAAGTTGATTTTTTTTATTTTACTTACTCTCAAGAGTCTTCCCGCAGTCCGCCGGGGGAACTCTTAAGAGTCTCCCCGCAGTTCCCGGGTTAAGGGGACCGGTCACTTTTTAATAGGGGGTGACACTGAACTTTGTCCGATTTCAATGAGATTTCGCACACGTATTGAGGATGATGTAACAAGGATTTTTTGTTTTTGGGTTTTATTCTAGGTCAATTAGTTCCTGAATTAGGGTGGAAATTAGCTCCAAAATTAAAAAAAAAATCTAAAGTTGAATAACTCGAAACCCAAGCACTGTATAATATTTTCAGAGGGATCAGACAACTCAGGACAGGTGGTTTTACAACTAATGTTTAATTTTATTTTTTTATTTTTTATCTAATTGCGGAATTAGGTGACTCGGAAATTAGGTAATGATTTTGTACTCGGTGGTTAGCTACCTAGGCTATGCCAAGGGGCTAAAAAAAAAAAAAAAAAAAAAAAAAAAAAAAAAAAAAAAAGTCCATAGCTTTATAGAGCATTTCACGCGCTTTCCAATGGTATATCAAACATTCCTAGAGGCCCAATAATACATTTATTATAAGATCCCAAAGTGCGACAAAACAGGTGTTGAGAAAAAACATGTGAAAGTCTAAGGTAATTGGGTGAAAAATTTTAACTTTTTTTTCTTGGTTTACAATATTTTATGCATGAACATGGCAGAGTAGAAGATACAGCTTTTGGGAGGTTGTAGAGTATTTTACGCTCTTTCCATTTATATATGTACGAACCTCGTACGACCAGTAGTTACTGAGCCTGTCAATTTCAAAGTTTGCTATATAACGTTTTTTTTCAGAAATACAGGAAAAGTTTGGAAAGCATAAACAAAAAACAATTTCCAATGGGCTTTCACAAATAACATTTCACCTTTATTAAGGGATGTTGAGTAAACAAATTTTAATACTTAATGGTATTTTCAGGATTTCGAGCTCTTTAACCCTTGTCAAACGGAGATGTTCGTAACTTCTACTACCTGCCTGGCGGGCATATTTACCCTAAACGAGCTTCATTCCATGCTCTTTTTCATGCATAAACAAGAGCCAGAGCGTAATACAATTATGTATCCGTGAAAGGGCGATAATAGAGCTTTCCAATGAATGACACCTGAATCATCCTTGTACGACCACGGGTTCTCTTGCAACAATTGCGTAACACGAGGGCAAAAACCCTAAAATACAGTAAATTCCCTCGTTTTTTTTCCTTGTCTCGCGAGACTGAGGGTGTGGAATGGTGCAGAGATTACGTCAGTCACGGCGCGAGGGCCGTGCCGAGCGGTCAGAGCCCGCCTATCGTCCTCCCAACGCGTGGACTCTCTCTCAGAGCCGATGTGCTCAAAATCCCGCCCGGATATTGTCGGGCCCCGCAGGGGTGCCCATGGTTCTCTCGCCCGACATACGGGCCCCGCGGCCTGAGTGTTAAGCCTAAAAACCGGCCGGTCCCCTTAAGTACTGTACAGTCAGAAACTGCAGTTTCTGAGACACCTGGATAGGGTCCGGACATTGGGAGCATATTGTTTCTGGACGACAGCCCACTTTAACTATCACAAGGCCTCACACGTACGAACACACGTTTCAAAGTACAGTAAAAGTCCTTTAATCCGACGACCGATGATTCGAATCTCCCAATAGTCCGAATTTTTCAATTTGAGGACAAATCCGAATTCACCCGATGGTCCGAATTTCAAGAAGTCCCAAAGTCCCCTTTTTGGGGCATTAGTCCACTCATATGACACATAATGGAGCACACACATATCATATGTTCATGAATTCACTTTAAAAGTTTACCATTGTCATTGTAGCCTATTACCTACTTCAAAACATTCAGATTAATGGTCAAAAGAAGCTACTGATATAAACGTAAACACCACATCGTCTACTAGAGAGTTTGTTTTGCTCTTGAATGCATCCTTGGGACGCTCCGATGCGCTACTGGCTTGCACCGCATTTTCTGCAAGCGCATTCAGTCTTGAGCTTGAAAACGCACCTTTGGACGTTCCGATACGCTACTATTTATAGTTCAGTGATCGGAGCGTCCCAAGGGTGCTTACAAGACAACAAGACAAGGGTGCTTTCAATACAATATAATATAACAGAGCACGTCACAAAAGGAAAATCACAAAAGGAAAATTACAAGAACCTCTCAGGGAAGTGCCGTTGTTAAGGCATTACTTCCCGAACCACATCTGATCTGATCTTCAAGAGCAAGACAAACTCGCTAGTAGACGGAAGAAGAAGACGTTTATATCAGCAGATTCCTTTGACCATTAATCTGAATGTTTTGAAGTAGGTAATAGGCTACAATGACAATGGTAAACTTTTGAAGTGATTTCATGAACATATGATATGTGTGTGTGCACCATTGTGTCATTTGGGTGGCCTAATGCCTCAATGTTTTTGTCAGGCCATTAATACACAGGTTCATAGGGGTAAGGTCCGATAATCCGAAAAATCCACTAATCCGAACGAGGGCCGGTCCGCTGCCCTTCGGATTAACGGAAGTTTACTGTATTAGATGCTTCACTCAGTCTGCCATGTCAAATTATTGTGCTGCTGTTATGCTGCAATACGATTCATACTATAGAATCTGATGTAAAAATTACAAAAATACTGTACCATTATTTGTTATTCCCTCCTGTATCTACATTAACCCTCCAGCCCCGGGGGCTATAGCTTGCGACTGTGCTGCGGTACCGGGTGTTTTGACGATCTTTGGCCTATGTTAACTACTCTGTAAGTCAATGAATATGGTATGTAATGTTGTGAATAAAAAAGAATAATGTTCCACAAACCTTCCTCTGTCGAATGGCGTTGAGTAGAGGTCTCTAGCCCCTCTGGTTGCATAATGGTGAGCGCGGGAAGACGAGTGCTTTTCGGCGGAAAATTCTTCCCGCGTTCGGACGCGTCGCCCCGGCCATGGCTACGACGCACCTAGCCGCTCGTCGCGCCAAAGTATTTATCTCCCTTAAACGATTTTAGTGTTTGATATTGAGAATGTGATGTTTATTTGATATTTTCTAGTTGTTTTGAGGCCAATTATATAAAATATGTTTATTAGGGTATCACTGTCACTGATATTGCTAATTTTCACTCGATACCATACATTTTATTAGTAATTGAGGTAGGTTATTGTTGTATTAGGCTCTGATTATTCGTTATCACAGGTGTTTATTATACTTTGGCCATCAAATATTAGGTCTTGTGTCACTTTCACTTTGACAAATATGCTTTAGAGTGTCTCACTGTCACTGATAATGCTCATTTTCACTCGATACCGTACATTTATTAGTAATTGAGGTAGGTTATTGTTGTATTAGGCACTGATTATTCGTTATCACAGGTGTTTATTATACTTTAGCCATCAAATATTAGGTCTTGTGTCACTTTCACTTAGTTATATGATTTGTAAACGTTTTATATACAATTTATTGTGTCTTTTTTCACTGATTTATATATTTCTATAGGTTCTAATCATATGAATGTCACTTGGTATATACATATGTGTCACTTTCACATATTATTATGGTGTAATTGTATTTGTATAAATGTTTTCATAATACATGACTTTTGTATAACAATAAATTGGTTTACTTCCACTTTTTGCCTATATATATACTGTACATATTGTCATTATCTTTGGCACTTTCACTATGATTATTAGAACTCCAGCTTGGAGTGGTAATCAAAGAAGCACTCTAAAGCACAGAGTGCCACCTTACACTCCACACACTCCATGGTTGACTTTTTACCTGGCCTCGGCCTCACCCTGCTGTTGTAGCAGACATGGCACCGCTTCTGCTGTGTTCTTCCTGATTCATTCTGAGGCAGGGAACCAAGCCTGTGCCTAATCAAGTATTGAGCACACTGCAAGCGGTCAATAACGGCGGGCCCAGGATGTGCCACTGCCCTCTGTGGCGTAGCATACTTCTCCAGGAGCTCCGTCAACACCTGCTTTTGGAACCTCCGCAGGCTATTGAACTTCATGGGTGTGTTCACATTCCGAAGCTTGTATATATTGTAGGCATTCAGAACTGACATGTCCACCATATGCAGAAAGAACTTTTTGTACCATCTGCACGAGGTACGCAGGCAGTCAATGAAGCCTATATGCATGTCGGACTTGTCCACCAGCCTCATGTTGATGTTGTAGTCCAGGACAGCATCGGGCTTGGTCACCCTGGCCTGGGTGCGGCGATCCACCTTGCCAGTCTCCACCATTTCCCCCTTGTGGATGGTGGTCAGGAGGTTGACCTTCCGCTGGTCGTGCCAGTGGATAGCCAGAATGGGCCCCGACTTCTTCTTGAACACATCACCTTTTTTGGTCTTTGGAGGGAAAGGTGGCATGCCCTTCCTTTTCCCTCGTACTGTGCCTACAGTCCCCGTCTTGCGCTCATGCAGGTACTGTGAGAGAGTGGGGGATGTGTAATAATTGTCCGTGTAGAGGACGTGATTCTTGTGAAAGTAGCGGTCCATCATGGCTTGCACCACTGCTCCGCCAAAGCCAATGAGGGGGTCCACAAGCAAGTCCCCTTCCTTCCCGCTGTAGACCAGGACATAGCCAGTTTGGCAGTCGCACAGCACAAAGAATTTTATGCCAAAGCGATGTCTTTTTGAGGGGATGTACTGCCGGAAGCTGAGTTTTCCCCGGAACAGCACAAGAGACTCGTCAATGACGACCTTGCGGAAGGGCTTGAAGTAGGAGGTGAAGCGTTCTCGCATCATCTCGTACAACGTCCTAATCTTCCACAGCTTGTCACCGAGGTGGACGTCGGTGTTGGTGACAAGATGGAGCGCTGCGAGGATATCAAGGTACCGGTCGCGAGACATATATTTCCCGAAGGCAGGGGTGGATATCAGATCATTGGTGATCCAATAGTCAGGCAACCTATGCTTCTTGACATGAGGCATTAGCATGGTGAGTGCCAGGAACACCATGAACTCTTTATGAGTCACTGGGGTCCACTGCCTCATGTGGCCCTTGGTCACCTTGCCCAAAAAGTGGACCTGGAATTGGTGCTGCTTATTTGTCTCTTTGACAACATAGCCTACCACCTCCTCATCAAAGAAGGCCTCAAATAGTTCGTGTGGTGGAGCATTGGGGCCTGCAGGAAAATTGGGGGTAATGCCTGAACCCTCCAGTACCTCATCAAAAGCTGGCACATCAGGGTTGTATCCATCCCCATCAACTACGTCTTGCCACTGAAAAACGTAGAATGGGTCTTGTCTACGCTGACGAGGAGCTCCAGCTGGTGGCCCAGCATGCCCACGGCCAACTCGGGAGGCGCGCGCCCTAGGGCGGCGAGGGCGGCGGGCAGCACGACGCCGGGCCAAGCGGATGGGTCGAGGGTCGTCGATGTCCATATAGTCATCGTCAGAGTGGTCATCTTGCCCTGACGGTGGACCTATGTAATCATGGCCAGAGTCTTCAGAGAGGTGTCCTTCATCATCAGTGGCCCCCACATAATCTGGCGGGGAACCAGTGATGCGTGGGCGGTGTGCGGGTGGGCGAGGTGGGGAAGGAGTGGCAGGTGAGGCTGTGTCCCCCCGAGGTCCTGGGCTCCTTGGCCTGCGACGAGTGACAGAAAGCAATGTTTCACTGTCACTAGGCCCAGGTATTGGTGATGCGAGCTCAAAGACTTCTTCAGGAAGACATGTTGAAGGCGGGAGAGGTGGGCAGGACCGTGGGGAAAGTTGCGGGGACGTATGGCTGGGGCCGGCAGGGGTGGACGCCGCGGGAGCCTCGAACAAAACTCTCTTACTTTTCTTAATTTTTTTGGTATATTTCCTACCTTTCCCCTTTTCGGCAGCAGTATGTCTCCTGTCGGGGGACCTAGGAGGCAAATAGACCGAAAGTGGGGGGTCCTCAACCCTTGGCAATGGTGGGGGTGGTGGGGAAGAATGCGGGGCATCCGGGTCATCTTGGGTGGCGTGGGTAGATAAGGGAGACAATGGCGGACGAGAAGGGTCACCACGCTGACCCTCACTCACAGCCTCATCCTCACCAAGTATTTTTGCTTGTTCCCTAGCTGCCGCGGCCGCCTTCTCAAGTATTTTCTGCTTATACAAGTGTAGCTTGAAAGGCGATTTACCTGGGGAAGGGCTTGGAGTCGTGTCACTTATGCGAAATTTGGTGAGTGACCTTGAACTCTCCCACTCACTCAAGTTCACTGTCTTTAGGTAAACCAGCTTCCTCAACAACTGGTACATCACCTTCATCACTCTCATCACTGTCATGTTCTCTCGCAAATCCCAGGAATTGCTCTTCTTTCTCACTCTCATGGCCATAATCACTCGACTTATAGTTACTGGAGTCGTCACTGACTATATCATCAACACTATACTTGGCATCAGCACGCTCATATAGTCTCAATGTCGTCTCAATACCTCCGGGAGATAACACATTTAGGCGATGGCGTCGGGGTAAGGCGCGACGAACTAGCAAGGGCGTCGTAGGAAGCACGGTATCGGACACAGCGGAATCACTATTTGGCGTACTGTCCATGATGGCGTCGGGGTAGATACTGTTGTTGTGGCGTCGTTTACGCCGGGTGGCGCCACCTACCGTCCCACGATACCAAAACTGTACGCGCGGCATTCGAAAGCACGCACGCAAGCAAGCAATGGGCGTTCAAGAGCCCTTCCGGGTTGCGCGGGCCGAGGTTGTTATGGGCGTTCAAGAGCCCTTCCGGGTTGGAGGGGTTAAACACGGATAGCTATTAAAGAACTAAGAATGTAAAGAAACTACCAAACCGCAGTGAATGGACAGGCTTTCTTTGTGTGTGTGAGATTAATCAGACATCATTCATAGTACAGTAGTTATTATTAAACACATACTGGTACTCTCATATAATTCATCCATTTTATATTATTCAATTAACCTTGGTGCACTGTGTAAACATTGCAATATATCAGATACTATAATACAGTACTAACATCGAAAAGGTATCTATAGTCATTGATAAACTTAACCCTTCAAACCCGGTTGGTACACACGTGTACCATTATTTTTTGCCCCCAGGAACCCGGGTGGTACTACATTGTACCAGTGGTTGAAAGCCTGTGAGCTTCGTGAGCGAGGCGTCGGTCCGACGCCTCGGTCCGACGCATGTAAACAACAGTCGGCTGGACCGACGCTCCGCATCTCCGGCCACAAGAAGGAGAGCGTCGCTTGTTCGTGTGTGCCTGTATGTTGTTGTTCAGTATCGAAAAGTGGTGTAAAGTGGCTGGTTTGGCCATAAAGTTATCTCCAATGAAATCATCATCACAGCTCACCCAGTTGACTTAGAGAGCTCTACTTAATGCCATTCTACAGGTAAATAACACAGCTACGCTTGGGGATGCGCGGGAATGCGGGAAGCAGTCTGATTAATGAATATACGGTAGCCTAGCCTAGACGTTTTTCGGCCAAAACACCCGGATTTCGAGGAATATATATATAATACATAGCCGGGGCCGGAGGGTTAATATCACAACGCGATGCTTATACTGTACAGTATATCCTTTACCCTTTGAGAGTGCTATATAAATTTTTTACTAAATTAATATCGAATATATAAACCTATCAGCGTCCAAAGCTTAACTTTGTGTGGTATTACATAATACCCCCATATATCACTACGGTACTGATAACTCATTGCCAATTCATCCTTGATTTTCATAACCAGATAATATGTAATATTACATTGCATGGTTTGTTGTGTTGTATGTCATGAAGCAGAAACTTCTGTTGTAAGTGTTTGTCACCTACCGTACTGTAGAGCATTGTCTATTACAACACACATCGGTTCATTTACACACACACTCCACTAATCGTAACTAGCAATTCACGTCATAATTACCATCGTTACTTTACACAACAACTGTTATTACACACCAATGCAAAGTAAACATTTACACTGTAGTACTGAACATCCTCCTCTTCAAAATTAATACAAGTACAGTATGCATAACGTGGTCACTAGGAACATGGAAATGAAGACAGCTCTCTGGGGGGTGGGGGACAAGAGAGCGAACCTAAACTACCTAATTTCGTAACAGCCAATGAAACTTTTAAGGTTGGAACCCGAGCCATTCTCGTGGGGCAGCAATTTGGATGTATTTATTTAAATTTTTAATTTCTTAAAATCAATGGGAATATTTGTGTCCGTTATTACTGTAGATACGTAAGGGAATGTAATAAAGGTATTGTTTTAATTTGTATATACTGTACACAAATATATGAATGCGGATCATAGCATAGCAACAGCAGTATCATTTTACATGGCAGACTGAGTAAAGTATCTATTGGTTCCAAACGTGTGTTCATAGGTATGCGGCCTTATGATAGTTAGTGGGCTGTCGTTCAGAAACTATGCGCTCTACATGTCCAGGTCCTATCAAAGTGTTTCAGAAATTGCGGTTTCTGACTGTACATACAATAACACTATCTTCCACTGAATAGGCTGGCATATGAGAGACTTTTCATATTCAGTCCCAAATGTAAATATCTTGTTTTTTTTATCATTAGCACTATACAGTACTGTACATACAAATTTAAAGTGATGCTCCATAGTTCCCATTATGCTCCTGGAAGTGATTTACTGGCAAAAGTAATACAAATGCATGTAAATATTCCCTTCCACACTCAATCAACTCTCAAAACATTGCCCCTGGTTTGCCACCCTGATAAATGGCTCAAGGGTAATTCAGTCATCCAACTGAATGACTTAAAACAAAATTTAACTCCCTTGCTAGAAGAGATTATGGCCAGAGTACAATTAACCCTATCCAATCATGGGGTGGTCTTCTTGGGCTCCCCGGTTTCACCCCATTAGTAAGGCGATTAGTAAGTGTTCATTATAAGATGTTTCGCCCCAATTCCGGTGTCAGTTTTTGTTTTATTATTATTATGGCAAGGGAGGGGAGGGGGGGGGGGGGGGACAGTGAGCCTGCAATTAACCCTTAAAGAGCGGCTCACCACATAAGTCGAGTTGAAAAAACAGGCAAAAAACGAGTGAAAAAAGGGTGGAAATCGAGTGAAAATGAGTGGGATAGTAATGATCCATACGTCCGATATCTGTGGCCTCCCGGCCCACACTAACTCCAGTTCCCCCACCGCGCGAGAGGATCACAGTGTAACCAATAGTTCGCTAAAAGTGAGCAAGGTAGCAAAATCTGCTAAACTTCCATCTTCGAGGTAACACTGTCAGTGCTCCACGAGTGCTACGTAGCTGTATGTTACGTCAATGTGTAGCGATTTCCACCTAGTTTTTGGCACAATACAGTTCCTTTCATACTGATGGTTGATATAGCAGTCAGAATGGCCTGAAAAGGCCCAAAACGGCCACAGAGGGCCCGCTAGACGAGGGTTAAGGAGACACCAGCCTTTGGACAGAATATTTTTCAACAGAAAAAATTGCAAATTTAGCTTGAAGGGAGTTTATAGAAGTGTGTTTTAGTCCAAGGGGCAACTACAGTAACAATAAATTGCTCGAAAATGGCAAAAAGCAATCAAAACCAACCATGGGGAAAAAAAAAAAATAATAAGACATCAGTGTTACTAGATGCTATAGCACAGGGAGGCAAATGCTCCACCACTAACCTGCAGCTTTTGCATCACTAAATTCCTGCAAGTACTTCTTGATTTGGCCTTTGGGGATCTTAGGCTTCACAGGAATACCTGGGACGTTTAGCCTTCTCTCAGCTTCCTGTAATTAATAAAGCAAAACAAACTACAGTATAATATACTTACTGTTCACAACTGCTTAAAACAGTGAATCTATTTATTGCCAGACTAATGAGGAAGTAAGAAGGAGATGTGGTGTGGAGGTAGATGTGCTGGAAAGTGTGAAAAGGAACAACTTGAGATGGTTCGGCCATATGGAACGTATACATGGAAAGCGAGAGAATGACTAAGAGGGTGTACGAGAGCGAGGTGGAGGGACAGAGAGGGAGAGGTAGACCAAATGAGAGGTGGAAGGATGGAGTGAGGAAGTACATGAACGAAGGCGGTGCTGGTTGGGGGGAGGGGCGTCGACTGACTGGGGACAGAGGTGCATGGGGCGGTTCGTTTGTGGCCACCCCTTCGGGGATCATGGCGTCAGGCAATAGATAGATAGATAGATAGATTTATTGCCAGACACCCTTATCCCTGTGGAGGTGGTCACAAATGAATCTCTTCCATGCACCTCTGTTAGTCGGCGTCCCTCCTCCCACCCAACACCACTTTCACTTTTATTCCTCTTAATTCCATCCTTCCACCTCACTCTCAGTCTGCCTCTTCATCTCTACCCTTCCACCTCACTCTCGGACTGCCTCTTCCTCTCTACCATTCCACCTCACTCTCATATACTCTTTTAGTCATTCTCTCATTTGCCACATGCTCCAAATGACCGAACCTCCTCAAGGTGTTCCTCTTCACATTCTCCAGCGAGACCACATCTACACCACAACACTCTTGTAGTTCCTCATTAGTCTGTTTATCTCTCCATGTGACTCCACATGCAATTCTCCAGTAACTCATTTCCACCCCTCTCACTCTTGATTTATGCCTCTCCAACAACTCCATGCTTCCCTCCTGTACGTCACTGTTGGGACTATCACACTATCATGCAGCGACTTCTTTACTTCAATGCAGACAACCCTGTTCGTTGACATTGTCACTGCTATCCGCATTCTTACAATCCTCTTCCCCTGTTGTACCTTCTCTCGCACTTCATCTTCTATACTCCTATCTTTACTCATAACACTGCCCAAATACTTAAATGAGCTGACATTCTCCATTACCTGACCATTCAACCTCACCTCACACTCTTTGAATGTAAATACATTGTCAATACACAAAAATTAGCATATTTACGTTAACAATACATCACACTACAATAATGTTAAGCTGGTGTGCGGGAATACAGCTGGAAGTGGGACACAGAAAATTTGCAATATTTTGTGTTTACTTACCGTATCAGTGTGCAGAAAATGAAGAACTTTATTTGGAAAAGTTAGGGGAACTTGGTGGCCTAATTTCTGAATTAGAGATAACGTGTTACTCAGTGGTAGGTGATTGGAATGCTACCCCTCACGAGTTGGGTGGTTCCATGTTTGCTAAACATATGTTAAGGTTTTGTGATGAGCAAGGTTTAATTTTGTCCTCCAAAAACCTGCTTCCAGAAAATAGCTATACATATGTTAGTGAAGCATGGGAGACCAGGTCGTGGCTTGATCATGCAATCTCTAGCTCTGACTTTCATGACTATCTCAGAAATGGCCATAAGATACGACATTATGGATGACGACCACATACCTATAGAATTAACAATCCAAATTTATAAGGCACCAGAAATTAGCAATAGCATCAAGGCAAAAGTTCCATGGAATGTAATCTCAAATGAAGAGTGCCAAATGTACTGTGATAAAACCAAAGACTTATTAAATAGGGTGCAATATGATGGTAATGGTGTAGCACAATGCAGGGATCCAAAATGTAGTGATGCACAACACAGAAAGGACATTATTAAATTTTACAATAGTATAATATTCTTTATCAAAAGCGGGGGAAAGTATTTTTAATAGCCATAAATATAAGTCCTCATTCAATAAGCCAGGTTGGCAAGACTACTGTATGTGGCTGACCTGTATCAGGCCTCCAGAGATGCTAGGTCTCATTGGCTTGAAGTAGGTCAGCCCAGACAGGGGCCTATATTTGAACTTCACAAAAGAGCAAAGGCTAGGACCAAATATGCCATTAGATTTATTAAGCAAAATGAAAACCAATTAAGGAAGGAAGCCCTTGCAAAGAGTCTGGCAGAAAAGGATACTAACTGTTTTTGGAAGGACATCAGATCCATGCAAAATTGTAACACACCATTACCTGTAAGTGTTGAGGGGGTTACAGGTGAAGAGAACATTGCTGACTTATGGAAAACTCATTTTAAGGAACTACTTAACAGTGTAAACCAAAGGTCTACTAATGGTGCAATTCAATATGTGAAAGATAGTAATTATGAAGACATTAAAGTGACTGAAAGTGATCTTGAGAATGCCATAAGAAAACTTAACCTAAACAAAGCTTGTGGGCTGGATGGTATATATGCAGAACATCTTA
This sequence comes from Lithodes maja, assembly GCA_037953745.1. Classification (NCBI taxonomy): domain Eukaryota; kingdom Metazoa; phylum Arthropoda; class Malacostraca; order Decapoda; family Lithodidae; genus Lithodes; species Lithodes maja. The sequence goes on along the minus strand of JBAKBP010014167.1, from coordinate 5,062 downwards.
AATATGCAGATAAGTTGTTAATAATACTAATAATAAGCATGTTACTTATTTCTCATAAGCGCCAATTTTTCCGAAGAATTCACTAGCGCTCGGAAAGAGAAAGAAAAAAGAACAAAATCAATGCATCAAAAGAAGGCTTATATACAACACACATTTAACAATCACTAGCAGTGGCAAAATAGCCTAAACTCTATAGCCATCTGTCATGACACCTCTCTCAAGATCATAGCTTCTCTCATAGAGAAAAGTCTTAAGTTGTCTCTTGAAGCATTCAACAGAACTCAGTTGTCTCATGGACAGCGGCAACCTGTTATACAACCTCGGAGCCATGTAGGAGAATGACCTCTCAAAGAAAGAAGACTGCTGGAAAGCCCTTGGTTCATCAAGACGAAAAGGGTCATTGTCATGACGCACAACTACACCATGGTGTGCCGGTGGGCGCCTGAGCAGCTCCGCAAGCTACCTAGGCTCACCAAATTTGAGAACCTTAAAAGTCACCAAACACAACTTAAATTCTATTCTTGCTCTTACTGGCAGCCAGTGCAGTTCTATGTGAAGAGATGTAGTAGGAGTTCTAGGTGGAACACCAAAAATTAGTCTTGCGGCCCTGTTAAGAACAGACTGAACTTTCTTCAAAATATAATTTGGAAGACCCACCAACAGGGCATTGCAATAATCAACACGAGAGAAGACCAATGAGTGAACCAACATCAGGAGGCAACGTCTGGTTATAAACGGCTTCACCAAATAGAGATTTCTGATGTGCAAGTAACAACTTTTAACTATCTGGTTTACATGCTCTTTGAAATCTAATCGGGAGTTCACATATACACCCAGATTTCGAACAGAGTTGGCCGGTCGCAGCTGAGATCCACCCACATTAATGGAGAGGGCACCTACTATATCATCAGCTCTTCTATTTCCTCGGATGATGAGAATATCAGTTTTACCATCATTTAGTTTAAGTTTTCTCGCTCTCATCCACTTCTTGATATCAGACATCAACAATTCCATCTTACTCCGTATATCAACTATATTTGTGATTCTCACATAAATCTGGGTGTCATCTGCATAAAAGTGAAAGGTGACATTATGTGCACGAAGCAGAAGAGACAAACTGCTAATATAAATTATAAATAGGATAGGACCTAAAACTGATCCCTGCGGAACACCATACTGCAGGGGTGTCGAGTCCGAGACCACTTGATTTACCATCACACTCTGGGATCTACCTGACAAGTACGACCCAAGAAGCAAGAGAGCGGAGTCACGCACACCACAATCATAAAGATCACTCAATAACAACTCGTGATCCACTGTGTCAAAAGCCGCAGAGAGATCAAGCAAGACCAATAGTGAGGCCACACCATTGCAAATGTTCTCAACTAGATCATTATGTACTCTAATCAATGCTGTTTCAGTTGAATGATGCTGTCGGTAAGCAGACTGAAAAATTGGGATAGTTTCATTCTGCTGAAGTAGTGGTTGTAATTGGTCAAGTATTGCACGCTCTAATATCTTTGATATGAAGGACAGGTTGGAGACAGGACGATAGTTCAACATGTTCTCAACATCAAGTCCAGGTTTCTTTAGAGTAGGTCGGAGTAGTGCATGCTTTTCAGAATGTGGGAAGCTACCTTCAGAGAAGCACTTATTAATTATTTTGGAAATAAACTCAACTGTGTGATCATAGACTCTTGGTAGCTTGGAAACATTTATGGGATCCAACGGGCAAAATGTTTTATTGAGGTTTCTTATGTAGGACGAGATCATGTCCACCTCTACTGAGTGAAAGGATGAGAGGACATTATTAGGAATGTGTCGGGGTTGGAGTACAACTGAAAGTTCTTCACCAACAGAAGCATCATCCAGTTCCTGTCTTATGAGAGTTATCTTGCCAGCAAAAAATGCCACAAAGTTGGCAGCCAACTCGGCATCGGGCACAGAAGGTCTTAAGCTGACTCTTGTTTTTCCAAGTAAACTGTTTACAATTGAAGCCAACCTCCTCTGGTCGTTACCACACGAGTCAACTTTTCCCTGATAATACACTTTCTTTTCATCTTTGATTTTGTGGACCACAGCTCTTCTGGCTGACAGATATTGCAACCATGTAGAGTCTGTTTTATTTTTCCGCCATTCACGTTCAGCTCTTCTACGCGCTCTTCTAAGAAATTTAACTCGAGTGCTATACCAGGGTGAATCATCTCGTACTATGATTTTCTTCTCTACTTCTGGACAGTGATGATCGAACACTAATTTAAGGGCATTTCCATGTACCTCCACCAGCTCATCTGAAGTAAGGTTGGAAGTATCAATACTTCCCAAGTACTGTTTTACTTCACTGCTAGCCAAATTTTGGTCTGCATTTTTATAATTTCTAAATCTGATTACTTTTTCATGTGTGAGTGGCTTAGGGAAATCAAAGCTGAAAGTAATCAAAGCATGATCAGAGGTATTAGGGTCAGCATTCTCAACATCAACATCCAGAACACCACCACAACCCACAGGAGAGAAAACCAAGTCAAGGGTGTGTCCTAAGATATGAGTTGGGTGGGACACATGGTTTACAAAATTGTTCTGATCAGTCAACTCAAGGAACTCAGGAGAGAATGGCTTCAGATGAGGGCTGTCAACCCAGTAATTAGATAGATAATTACTGTAGATAATTAGTAATAGATAAACTTAGTTCTTGCATCACCAGTCTATTTACGCATGGTGTCCTGCCGGAGTCTATGATATCCGTAATACTTGTTCCTGTCATTAAAGATAAATCAGGTAAAATTACAGCTAAAGACAACTACCGCCCAGTAGCACTTGCTAGTGTGGTGAGTAAGGTAGTTGAAATGATATTGCTAGAAAGAATGTCTGCATATATTGTCACCAGCAGCAATCAGTTTGGCTTTAAGAAAAATCACGGCACAGACCAATGCATATATGTGCTGAAAGAAGTGATTGATACATACAACAAGCTAAATAGCTCAATTTTATCTTGTTTTCTTGATGCAAGTAAGGCTTTTGATAGGGTGTGTCACAAACCTTATTTGAAAAATTAGTTAACAGGGGGAGTGCCTAGCTATATTGTTAGGATACTTATTTTCTGGTATGCTAATCAAAAAATGTGTGTAAGATGGGGCAACATCCTGTCAGGCTCTTTCGCCGTAACCAATGGTGTTAGGCAGGGGGGGGATATTGTCTCCGTATCTTTTCAACGTCTACATGGATGATCTTAGTCTGGAGCTGAACAAGACTCGCACTGGGTGCTGCATTGGCAGCACCATTGTAAATCATCTCATGTATGCTGATGACCTAGCCTTAATCACGCCCTCTGGAGCAGGACTGGATAAATTATTAAGAGTATGTGAAAAATTTGAAATCGAACATTCAGTCAAATTTAATCCTATAAAGAGCAATATCATAATATTTAAATCTAACCTTCTATTGAAATCAAAGCTACCTAAATTCCATTTGTATGAAGAAATTATAGAAGTAAGTAAAGTAAAGTATCTAGGACACTATATTTCAAGTGATCGCTCAGATGATGAGGATATGGGTCGTCAGCGAAGGCAACTTTACATGCAGGGAAATTCAATATTAAGAAAATTTCATATGTGCACATGGGATACAAAAATAACATTGTTCAACTCCTACTGCTCACCAATGTATACAGCACAACTTTGGTGGAACTATAAGAAAATAACAGTGAATAGACTAAGTATCTCATATCACAATATCATGAAAATGTTTCTGGGGCTCTCAAAATATGAGAGTATAAGTACGCTATGTGCCTATATGAACTTACACGGTTACCAATCACTCATTAGAAAGCTAACATATAAATTCATTCAGCGCCTTAACACTTCTGAGAACAGTATCATTAAAATGCTACAAACTCCAAGCATAGGCTATACCTCTAGGATCCAGGCACACTGGAGGAAGTTGCTCTATATTTAACCTTAAGTAGTGATTTCAGGTCTGCTACTCTACAGAATTAGCATACCGGTACTGAACCTCATAGTGCAGTACAGTACCGATATTTCTATACTGTACTGTAGCAACATACTGTACCGGATGCTAAATGATGTGAGGCATGGTACTGTACACAATTAGGACAGTGGTTTTGGTAACACAGTAGTTTGATGACCACTGTTTTTGGTTGAGGCAAGTGCTGTGAACTACATGATAGCAAGCTGGGTATTATTTAATTTCTTTTTATTTTATGTAGCCTATGTACAGTAGCTTATATACTGTATATTTATGTTACTGTAAGGTATATATGGACCCCAGTATGGTCCACCTCTGTACTGTGTGAGTCTGAAATAAAGTATTATTATTATTATTATTAATGTACTCCCCCCCCCCCCCCCCCCCCCCCCCAGGGGGTAAGGGGGCCTTCATCTAATGGTAGAGGAAAAAGAGTAATGCCTCACGCATCCTACTGCGTGTCGTACAAGGCGACTAATAGGGGGGATGGCGATAGACTTGTGGACCAACAGCCATTACTATGCAATAGTCCAATTGCCTAATATACTACATTACAAGCTAAAGACAAAGCAAGAAATGTAGCTCAATATCACAAACTAAAAAAAAGTACTATACTGCAATAACTTCGAAGATTCTAATTTGTACCGTTCTGATACTTTTTGTAACTGTTGTTGTTCCGAGGCTGTCTGGCCGAGCAAGGCCAAGGCCATACCTGAGCGCTCTTTCTGCTTACCACTAATAAAGCCCAGGTGACCGAAGCCACTCCAAGGCAAGGAGCTGAGGAGGGCGAGGAAACGCCCGGGAAACCAAAGCCCCCGCCCCCACCCAAGGCCCTGTGCCCCTCAGCAATTATGAAGGGAAAGTTGAGGGGCAAAAGAAAAATGTGACGCTTTGGCTCTCAATCTGCCAACCTCTAGGTTGGCAGTAGGGAGGTCAATCCACTTGAGATCTAGAAAATATATAAGTAAAAGGAACAGTCAGAGTAAGCTATGGGTATGGCAGAGAATGCTCAGCACTCACTCTGACATCACTCACAACTCACAACATCAACAATAAAGCAGCAACAACGGCCAAGAACAAG
>JBAKBP010014166.1:0-60031 GCA_037953745.1 Lithodes maja | reverse complement strand
CCTCTGTACGGTCCTTGCGGTCATAAGACCCACATTGACCACCTCTACCCCCCCCACCTCGCCGAAAAGGGCGGGACACCCCATCCCCTGTCCGTCGTGCGTCGGACCCCGTCGAAGTGCGGCCGGAAGTGGAAGGCTGGCCAGCCCCTTCTCGGCGGGGATGAAAGGGAGCAGGAGCAGAAGTGTGAGGCGGAACCGACGCTCTAGCCGGCAACTTCCCTTTCCTGCGCCCTTTCTTGGCAGCAGCAGCGGCGCCAGCACTCCGAGGAGGACCGGCAGAAGGACGGGACTGCGAAGACCCTGGTCGCGACACAGCGCGTCTTTGCGTGTCGTAAGCAGGGTCCGCTGACAGAGAAGCGTAGCGTTCCCAAGCATCCTGCGCGAACAGCCCCGATGTATATAGCTCAGAGTATAACAAACCCTGACGAATATCCAAAGGGGCCTTCCGGCAGAACGAGGACCTTACCGTTTGGCGTTGGCGAGTAGCCTCGCACAAAACCGCCTTCAGCTCGGGAACCAAAGACACCGCGAGCTGAAGGTGGATCCGCCGAACGTGGTCCAAACCCTCGCGAAGATCGCCAGGTGCAGTCGCCTCGATAAGTCGCAGGTGGTGAACAGACGTCTGGAGGGAACCTAAAAAACAAGACAATAAGTTCGCCACCCTCTGTCGCAAGGTAAAATCCCTGTCGACAGAGGACTTATCTGGGTGGGAAAAGAACGGGTTAGCAATAGCACAAATTTCAAGTTTGGGAGCGCTAATCCAGGACCAGAACTTGCCATCCAATCCGCCGACAGACACAAGAGGAGGCAAAAGCAGTGACGACTCCGGGGGAGGGACTGAAACGGATCTGTCGACGGAACGGTTGGCAAATTCTAAGGCCTCATCAAACCAGGCCTCCAATGGGAGAGGATTGTCAAGGACGACGGCTAAGCCAGGCTTACCATCGTCGCTCAAACCCGTCCCATAGGAGGACAGTCCCGTCAATACAGCGAGGGACTGAACATCCTGAAGGATGTCCTGGCGGCCGAAGTCTGACCAGAGCTTAGTCCGAGGAGCAGACGGGGGCTTGGGCTTTACCGAAAAGTACTGAAGGTCAGTCCTCGTCGGGTAAGCCCGCACCTCCACGTCGGCCACCTGACCATCCACCCTGAACGCCCTGAACTGCATGCGATCATTAATTTGGACCGACCAGCCCAAAGGTAGGGCCCGCTCACCTGACGGGAAATCGGCAGCACGCTCCGGGTGGGAGGCCTGCACCACCTTCCAAACAGCCAAGGAGCCATAGAGGAGAGGCATAGTCCTCGACGGGACCTTGGCCTTCTGGATGGGGGGCAAGCGCGGACCCTGCCCTAGCAGACGGAGGACCCCCGCATGGGAGACAGCAGGGGGAACCACCTGAGCCAGGGCAGGAGCAGTGCTATCCGACGACCGGGCAGGAGGAGAAGCAGGGCGAGAGGGAATGTGGTCCACCGCAGAGGGGAGGGGGACCAAAGCAGGGGTAGGTTGGGTGAGGCGCTGAGGTTGTGTCACCACCAAGAAACGCGACAAGAGGGATTCCTGCATCGCCTCCAATCGCGCGTCGAAGTGTGACACAACCCACCCCTGCAGAGCCGAAAATCGATCCGAGAGAGGCGACCCCCCCGAAGATTGTTCGGCCCGCAGGGGCGAGCGTGAGCGAGAGCGAGACCCATGACACGAAACAGCAGCGTCGCGGCCCAAAGAAGGCGAGCGACGACTGCCGTGGCGTCCCAGAGGGTCACGCCCCCGCTCACTAACGCCCGAGGGGGAAACATCATCATCCCCCTCTTCCAGCGACACGTCAGCCCCCGAGAAAGGGGACCCCGAAACTTCGCTATACTCTACCGAGTCAAGCGGCGGGGTACCCACTCGGGGAGCCGGAAGTCGAAGATCAGGTATTGAAGAAGGAAGAGGAGTAGGATGACGGGAGTGGGAAGGCTGGCCGGGTGAAAGGAGGTCAGAAGGAGCCGCGGGGGGAAACAGAGCAAGGATCCCCGGGGCTGAGAGAACAGGGCGGCCCGACACCGAGGAGGAGGAGGGAGGGACCACCACCTTGGGACGAGACCGCGAAGGAAGAAGAGGCACAGAAGCAGGAGAAGTAGGAGGAGAAGCAACTACAACCTGGCGCTCCCCCCTGGACAGAGTAGGAGGAGGGAGCAGAGGGCCAGCTACAGTATGTACTTCCACGCGCGTGGAGGACACATGAAGAGGACGCCTCATGTGCAGGGGAAGCGGGCGGAAAGTAGTAGAGCCCCTATCCGGAGAGGCCAGGGGAGGGCGTACAGGGGCAGAGACGCTAACCCCGGCCTCAGGGCGAGAACCATGACGAGGGCGACGGCCGGAGTCAAGGCCAGCAGGAGGACGAGGAGGGGCAGTAGAGGACGGACGACGAGGAGAGCGAGAGCGTGGACGGAGCTGGGGGTCCTCCCGACGATGCGACGACCGACCACGGGACCCAGGAAGAAGGGCCCGAGCAGGAAGAGGGCCAGGTAAACGGCCCCCAGACGGGTCAGGGATGCCCAGGGCCACACGGATCCGGTCATCCACAAAAGCCGGGGAGCGATGGCCCACAGATCGAATGTGGTGGGAGACCACCGCCCACACGGACTGAAGGAATGCCGAGGCCGCCGCCGCGTCAGAGGAACCAGGGTGATGGTCCACGACATCGACCATGTCCATACACGGGCCACACAGCGCAGGGAGGTAGGCTGTAGAGGACACACATTGGGAGTGGCGTAGGCAGGACCTGTGGCACTCTAAACATGGGGAGCCACAGCCCTGGCGAAAGCAAGGCATCACACCTGCAATGGAAGGACACACAGCATAAGCAGCACGGTGACGGAGTAAGCGAAGAGAATGTCCAATAAAAACCAGGGAATGAGCATGGGTAAACAAGAAGACACATGCAAACTGGAAGGCGTACTCACTCGAAACCGGGAACACCGAGGGAGGTGATGAGGGCGGGCGATGCGCAAGAGCACAAGCTGAACCTGCAAAGATGGAGAAAGTGTTAAACACCACTCAACACCTCACATGCAGGGCCCTAACACCATAAAGTGTAGACACCAATATAGTAACAGGCAACAATATGACACAAAAAAGGGTCAACAGTGAAAGCCAACTATAACCGCAAATTTGCGGGCCAATGGAGGTAGATCCGTACCGACACAAACCTCCCACATCGCCACGCGACCCCCCAGCGATCTCCGCAAATTTGCGGGGAGCCGAAACGACCCAGAGGGCCGAATCGAGCACTCCGCAAATTTGCGGGACCGGCCAAGAGGGCCCGGTGCCGAACAAGCGAGAGGGGCGTCTAGGAAAACCAAAAAAGGCCCGCAAACAAGCGTCAACTCCTTATGAACTCCAAGCGACGATGACCATCAAGCTGAGCAGTGTCTTCCTTGATAATATCCTGACTCAACCGGTCAAGGGAGAGGCAAGGAAGACACACCAGGGGAGAGGAGGCACATCCCCCGGGAACCACCCAACCCACAGAGGTAGAGCAAAGCCCATGAGGAGAAGTGGCAGGTTGGGTGGTTTGGCACAAACAGGGGCCCCCGTGGGGTACCCCAGGATTGGGCAAAAGCTATGAAAGGATGGAGGTGAAAACAGGAAGGGAACACAAAAAACCAGTAATGAAACTGGCGAGAAAAAGGGTGGCCTAGCCGCGAGTAGAGAATGTGTCAGGGGCGAAAAACCCTGTGGCGTGAGGGAGAGGCCCCCGTGGGGTACCCCTGGATATCACGAACCACCAAACGCCCAGGCCCTTGAGACACAGTGAAGGCTCGAAAGGGGGGACTCGGGAATAACGCTATTTATGCGGCTGACACAAACACTACAAACAGCACCGCCACCACGAAATCTCAGATTGTGAACCAACTGTACACCTAGGCTATGAAAAAATGAGAACTCATAGGGGCATAGCAAGTCCTGAATGATAAACAAGCTAGGCTAAATGAAGCTAAAAGCTAAACTATGCCCAGACTAACAGGAAAAAAGAATATGAAAAGAGAAAGAATGAAAAAATATAGACGGGGAACGCCAAGCGCCCCCGTACCTTCGGTAGCTATTTCCACACGCGTCTCCATTAAACACACTGAGGAGCCCATTTAGGTGTGTCCTAGATCACGTAACATCTGTCTAACAAAAAGAAGGCCAGAAAAGCCGAAACGAACCTAAAACAGGGTGAATTGAAGGAGCACAACAAAAGCGGACTTCAACAATGGCGACGCGTGAAAAAATGATAACAAGAGAGGGTCGCTTATGCGCACGTTCGACAGGGATCGGCGCATGACGGAACACGGGATGGGCCTTGAGCGGTAACTAAGGTAAACCCCTTTTTCTTCTCTTCTATGCTTTTTTCACCTTCGGTGGTAGTTTTGGTTAATGTACAACGTCTCCTAGAGCAAGATAAGGAGTAGACTCTAGACGTTTTCTTTTTAACCGCGGTTGGAATGACGACATAGCAGTCAAATTAGACAAGTCGTCATTGCAATTAGGTTAATAGCCTTGACGTTGGATTTGCCAAGACTACTAACAAATTGATACATTGGAGAGATAGATAGAGAGAGAGTTGCAGTATAAAGGAGTTATAGATTGATACATTAGAGAGAGAGTTGCAATATAAAGGAGTTATAGATTGATACATTGGAGAGATAGATAGAGAGAGTTGCAGTATAAAGGAGTTATAGATTGATACATTAGAGAGAGAGTTGCAGTATAAAGGAGTTATAGATAGATACATTAGAGAGAGAGTTGCAGTATAAAGGAGTTATAGATTGATACATTAGAGAGAGAGTTGCAGTATAAAGGAGTTATAGATAGATACATTAGAGAGAGAGTTGCAGTATAAAGGAGTTATAGATAGATACATTAGAGAGAGAGTTGCAGTATAAAGGAGTTATAGATTGATACATTAGAGAGAGAGTTGCAGTATAAAGGAGTTATAGATTGATACATTAGAGATAGAGTTGCAGTATAAAGGAGTTATAGATAGATACATTAGAGAGAGAGTTGCAGTATAAAGGAGTTATAGATTGATACATTGGAGAGATAGATAGAGAGAGAGAGAGAGAGAGAGAGTTGCAGTATAAAGGAGTTATAGATTGATACATTAGAGAGAGAGTTGCAGTATAAAGGAGTTATAGATAGATACATTAGAGAGAGAGTTGCAGTATAAAGGAGTTATAGATAGATACATTAGAGAGAGAGTTGCAGTATAAAGGAGTTGTAGATAGATACATTAGAGAGAGAGTTGCAGTATAAAGGAGTTATAGATAGATTCATTAGAGAGAGAGTTGCAGTATAAAGGAGTTATAGATAGATACATTAGAGAGAGAGTTGCAGTATAAAGGAGTTATAGATTGATACATTGGAGAGATAGATAGAGAGAAAGAGAGTTGCACTATAAAGGAGTTATAGATTGAACATAAGAACATAAGAAAATGGGAGTCTGCAGAAAGCCGATTGGCCTAAGCAAGGCAGATCCCTGTCCCACACAACCTCAATTACAAAGCCCAATTATAGGCTCAACACTCTAATACCCTGAGGATCATCTTACCAAAACGGTTAGAGATTAACGCAGGATTACGGGGGTCTGCAGAGCGCTGATTGGCCCAACCCTGCTGATCCCCCTTCACACCCAACCCTTCTCGTCCATATGCTTATCCAATTTTATCTTAAAGCTCCCTATCGTTTTTAATCCCACTATAGCACCTGGTAGTCCATTCCACCCATCTACAACTCTGTTACCAAACCAATATTTGACTATATCTTTTCTGAAACGAAATTTATCTAATTTGAAACCATTGGTACGAGTTCTTTCGCTATCACTGAGCTTTAGTACATTTGTCATGTCCCCTTTGTTAATCCCACTTGAACACCTCTATCATATCCCCTCTAACTCTGCGTCTCTCTAACGAATGTAAGCCTAATTTCTTCAACCTTTCTTTATACGGAAGATTTCTAATATTATGGATCATTTTTGTCATTCTACGTTGTACTCTCTCCAATGAATCTATGTCCATTCTGTAATAAGGACACCAAAATTGAACAGCATAATCCATATGGGGTCTCACTAATGACAAGTAAAGTTTTAAGATAACATCAGCAGTTCTGTTACTCACACTCCTAGAGATGAACCCGAGAATCCTGTTTGCCTTGTTTCGAACGCTTATACACTGTTGTCTAGGCTTCAAATCATTGCTAACAAACACACCTAGATCTTTCTCACAATTCGAGTTTTCTAATTCCACATTAGCTAGTTTATATTTAACATTTGTATGCATCTTCCCTATCTTTAATACCTTGCATTTGTCAATGTTAAACTTCATCTGCCAATTTACTGACCATTCGTGTAAGGTATCTAGATCCCTTTGGAGGCACTCTATATCTCTATCTGAATCAATTGTTCTCCCCATTTTGGTATCGTCTGCAAATTTACTTATCCTACTAGTTATACCTAAATGAAGGTCATTTATGTATATAACAAACAACAGAGGACCTAATACAGATCCCTGGGGGACACCACTTTTGACTGCTCCCCATTCTGACTTCGTACCATTTATGCTGACTCTCTGCTTCCTACCAATTAGCCATGACCTATTCCATCCCAACAACGCCCCACCTATTCCATGCGCCTCAACCTTTCTCATCAATCTCTCATGGGGGACTCTGTCGAAAGCTTTACTGAAATCTAAATATATTATATCATATGACTTGTCATTATCTACTGCTTCATATACCTCTGAGAAAAAACTAAGCAAATTAGTAAGGCAAGAACGTCCCTGAGTGAATCCATGCTGAGAAGAATTTATTAAATTAAATGTATCTAAGTGGTTTCTAATTTTACTAGCAATAATTGACTCTAGTAGCTTTCCTATGATTGATGTAAGACTAATGGGACGGTAATTGGATGCTATTGATTTGTCACCTTTTTTGAAGATCGGAACTACGTTTGCAAGCTTCCAAGCTTCTGGAACTATACCTGTCTCCAATGACTTGTTAAATAAAAATGTTAATGGGTAACTTAACTCATCCCTACATTCTTTTAATACTCTAGCATATACCTCATCAGGACCAGGCGATTTATGAGGTTTCAGTCTGTCAATTTCCTTAAGCACATCATTTCTACTTATAGTAACCGTACTTAACCTATTTTCTATACTATCGCTATATACCTTACGGACTTCTGGAAACTGTTCCAAATTTTCATTAGTGAAAACGGAAAGAAATTGACTATTTAATGTACTGCACATTTCTAAATCATTTTCTGTCATTTCTCCTATCGAAGTTTTAAGGGGACCAATTACATCTCTAACCTTGGATTTATATAGTTGGTAAAAAGCTTTAGGATTATTTTTTGAGTCATTGGCAACCTTGATTTCATAATTTCTTTTTTCTTTCCTAATATCCTTTTTTACCTGTCTTGATAGATTCTGATAGTAAGCAAGTAGGTGAATTTCGCCTTTCCTAATTTTTCTATATATTCCTCTCTTTTGTCCTAGAAGATCTAATAGTCTATTATTCATCCATTTGGGTTGGTTCTGTGTTGATCTAAATTTTCTTTTGGGGATGTATTTATTTTGTGCATTGAATACTGACTTGATAAAATTATCGTATGTATCTACCAAGGTTGACGTCTCTTCCTGACTTAAGATGACAGGTGCCTGAGAAGGGGTACACTCATTTGGACACCTGGATCGACTTAATTTTTTGACAATAGGGTCGGCTAATAGGGCTCTTCTTAACCCACCATAATTGGCTTTTCTAAAGTCAGGTATTAATGTTGTATTCTCTCTGGTATTACCTTTCCATTGTATATTAAAATACACAGAATTGTGGTCACTATTTCCTAGGTGGTCCCCTATCTCTACATTATTTACCATATGTTCATTGTTACTGAAAACTAAATCGAGAATATTATTACCTCTAGTCGGCGTATCTATGAATTGAAATAAAAAACTATCTTGTACTACCTCTATAAACTCCTCAGAACCAGAGTCTCCTAGTTGATGCTGCCAATCTATATTCGGAAAATTAAAATCCCCAATAATGCACACATTGCTAAACCTTGATGCCATTTTAATTTCCTCCCATAATGACGTTCCGTCATTTCTACTCATATTTGGCGGTCTATACATAACTCCAATAACTATGGTCTCACTACCTTCGTTAACCTCTACCCAAACACTTTCATTATCGTTATTTAGTCTAATACCTGATTTAATACAGCTTTTTAATGTACTCCTGACAAACACTGCTATACCGCCACCCCTCTTACTTGTTCGGTCATATTTAAACAAACTATATCCTGGTATATCAAATTCTGCTAAAAAATGCCTGGTTTCTGTATTAATCCACGTTTCAGTTAGCGCTATTATGTCTATATTTTCTTTGCTAACAAGGGCTCTAAGTTCGTTCATTTTGTTACATAGACTCCTACAGTTTGTGTAATATACTCTCAATTTACTTCTTTTCTTTATACCTAATTTACCTTTATTTCTAACGACATTTCCATCTTCCGTTGCACCATCACTACTATCATTTGCATTATAGTCATCATTTTTAGCATGAGACTGAATATCCTTATCGCTTTCGCCTGACGCTAAAATTGTTCCATTAAACCTCTCATTTACACTCTCAATATTTCTCAATATTGATACATTAGAGAGAGAGTTGCAGTATAAAGGAGTTATAGATTGATACATTGGAGAGATAGATAGAGAGAGAGAGAGAGTTGCAGAATAAAGGAGTTATAGATAGATACATTAGAGAGAGAGTTGCAGTATACAGGAGTTATAGATAGATACATTAGAGAGAGAGTTGCAGTATAAAGGAGTTATAGATAGATACATTGGAGAGAGAGTTGCAGTAAAAGGAGTTATAGATTGATACATTATAGAGAGAGTTGCAGTATAAAGGAGTTATAGATTGATACATTAGAGAGAGAGAGTTGCCATATAAAGGAGTTATAGATAGATACATTGGAGAGAGAGTTGCAGTATAAAGGAGTTATAGATAGATACATTAGAGAGAGAGTTGCAGTATAAAGGAGTTATAGATTGATACATTAGAAAGAGAGTTGCAGTAAAAAGGAGTTATAGAGAGATACATTAGAGCGAGAGTTGCAGTATACAGGAGTTATAGATAGATACATTAGAGAGAGAGTTGCAGTATAAAGGAGTTATAGATAGATACGTTAGAGAGAGAGTTGCAGTATAAAGGAGTTATAGATTGATACATTAGAGAGAGAGTTGCAGTATAAAGGAGTTATAGATAGATACATTAGAGAGAGAGTTGCAGTATAAAGGAGTTATAGATAGATACATTAGAGAGAGAGAGAGTTGCAGTATAAAGGAGTTATAGATAGATACATTGGAGAGAGAGTTGCAGTATAAAGGAGTTATAGATTGATACATTAGAGAGAGAGTTGCAGTATAAAGGAGTTATAGATAGATACATTAGAGAGAGAGTTGCAGTATAAAGGAGTTATAGATAGATACATTAGAGAGAGAGTTGCAGTATAAAGGAGTTATAGATAGATACATTAGAGAGAGAGTTGCAGTATAAAGGAGTTATAGATTGATACATTGGAGAGATAGATAGAGAGAAAGAGAGTTGCAGTATAAAGGAGTTATAGATTGATACATTAGAGAGAGAGAGTTGCAGTATAAAGGAGTTATAGATAGATACATTAGAGAGAGTTGCAGTATAAAGGAGTTATAGATAGATACATTAGAGAGAGAGTTGCAGTATAAAGGAGTTATAGATAGATACATTAGAGAGAGAGTTGCAGTATAAAGGAGTTATAGATAGATACATTAGAGAGAGAGTTGCAGTATAAAGGAGTTATAGATAGATACATTAGAGAGAGAGTTGCAGTATAAAGGAGTTATAGATAGATACATTAGAGAGAGAGTTGCAGTATAAAGGAGTTATAGATAGATACATTAGAGAGAGAGTTGCAGTATAAAGGAGTTATAGATAGATACATCAGAGAGAGAGTTTCAGTATAAAGGAGTTATAGATTGATACATAAGAGAGAGTTGCAGTATAAAGGAGTTATATATAGATACATTAGAGAGAGAGTTGCATTATAAAGGAGTTATAGATAGATACATTATAGAGAGAGTTGCAGTATAGAGGAGTTATAGATAGATACATTAGAGAGAGAGAGAGTTGCAGTATAAAGGAGTTATAGATAGATACATTAGAGAGAGAGTTGCAGTATAAAGGAGTTATAGATTGATACATTAGAGAGAGAGAGTTGCAGTATAAAGGAGTTATAGATAGATACATTAGAGAGAGTTGCAGTATAAAGGAGTTATAGATAGATAAATTAGAGAGAGAGTTGCAGTATAAAGGAGTTATAGATAGATACATTAGAGAGAGAGTTGCAGTATAAAGGAGTTATAGATTGATACATTGGAGAGATAGATAGAGAGAGAGAGAGTTGCAGTATAAAAGAGTTATAGATTGATACATTAGAGAGAGAGTTGCAGTATAAAGGAGTTATAGATAGATACATTAGAGAGAGAGTTGCAGTATAAAGGAGTTATAGATTGATACATTAGAGAGAGAGTTGCAGTATAAAGGAGTTATAGATAGATACATTAGAAAGAGAGTTGCAGTATAAAGGAGTTATAGATTGATACATTAGAGAGAGAGAGTTGCAGTATAAAGAAGTTATAGATAGATACATTAGAGAGAGAGTTGCAGTATAAAGGAGTTATAGATAGATACATTAGAGAGAGAGTTGCAGTATAAAGGAGTTATAGATAGATACATTAGAGAGAGAGTTGCAGTATAAAGGAGTTATAGATAGATACATTAGAGAGAGAGTTGCAGTATAAAGGAGTTATAGATAGATACATTAGAGAGAGAGAGTTGCAGTATAAAGGAGTTATAGATAGATACATTAGAGAGAGAGAGAGTTGCAGTATAAAGGAGTTATAGATAGATACATTAGAGAGAGAGTTGCAGTATAAAGGAGTTATAGATAGATACATTAGAGAGAGAGTTGCAGTATCAAGGAGTTATAGATTGATACATTAGAGAGAGAGTTGCAGTATACAGGAGTTATAGATAGATACATTAGAGAGAGAGTTGCAGTATAAAGGAGTTATAGATAGATACATTAGAGAGAGAGTTGCAGTATAAAGGAGTTATAGATAGATACATTAGAGAGAGAGTTGCAGTATAAAGGAGTTATAGATAGATACATTAGAGAGAGAGTTGCAGTATAGAGGAGTTATAGATTGATACATTAGAGAGAGAGAGTTGCAGTATAAAGGAGTTATAGATAGATACATTAGAGAGAGAGTTGCAGTATAAAGGAGTTATAGATAGATACATTAGAGAGAGAGTTGCAGTATAAAGGAGTTATAGATAGATACATTAGAGAGAGAGTTGCAGTATAAAGGAGTTATAGATTGATACATTAGAGAGAGAGTTGCAGTATAGAGGAGTTATAGATAGATACATTAGAGAGAGAGAGTTGCAGTATAAAGGAGTTATAGATAGATACATTAGAGAGAGAGTTGCAGTATAAAGGAGTTATAGATTGATACATTAGAGAGAGAGAGTTGCAGTATAAAGGAGTTATAGATAGATACATTAGAGAGAGAGTTGCAGTATAAAGGAGTTATAGATAGATACATTAGAGAGAGAGTTGCAGTATAAAGGAGTTATAGATAGATACATTAGAGAGAGAGTTGCAGTATAAAGGAGTTATAGATTGATACATTGGAGAGATAGATAGAGAGAGAGAGAGTTGCAGTATAAAGGAGTTATAGATTGATACATAAGAGAGTTGCAGTATAAAGGAGTTATAGATAGATACATTAGAGAGAGAGTTGCAGTATAAAGGAGTTATAGATTGATACATTGGAGAGATAGATAGAGAGAGAGAGAGAGGAGAGTTGCAGTATAAAGGAGTTATAGATTGATACATTAGAGAGAGAGTTGCAGTATAAAGGAGTTATAGATTGATACATTGGAGAGATAGATAGAGAGAGAGAGTTGCAGTATAAAGGAGTTATAGATTGATACATTAGAGAGAGAGTTGCAATTTCTATCCTAAATGACCTAGAGCAGTTAGTTCAGCAACCCTCCCGTATCGCATCGGAGATCGGCCCAACATTCTTGACCTGTTTCTAACTTCTAACCCTTCTTCTTATACTGTCGATCTTTTCTCTCCTTTGGGCTCCTCCGACCATAAACTTATCTCTGTCACCTGTCCTATCTCTCCAGTACAGCCACCCGATCCTCCTAGCCGGCGGCGCTTGTGGCACTTTGGCGCTGCCGACTGGGAGGCTCTTCGGCAGTACTTCTTTGATTTCCATGGAATTATTTCTGCTTCCATGGCCGAGGACCCTCGGAGAGTGCTGAACGCATTACCGAGGTAATCCTATCGGGCATGGAAGCATACATTCCATTCTCTTTCTCTCAGACTAATGCTAAAAAATCTTGTTCACTCACGCCTGTTCTACTGCTGTCCGCAATAAGGAGGAAGCATTCAAACGGTACCGACGCCTTAAAACTAAAGACTCTCATTCTTCATATGTTTCTGCCCGGAATCAAGCCAAATCTGTTCTTCGACTTGCCAAACACTCTTTCATCAATAATAAATGCACTGAACTATCCAACTCTAGCTCTTCCCAAGCTTTCTGGCATCTAGCCAAAACCTCTCCAACAATTTCTCTTCCTCGTCTTTCCTCCCCTTTCCCAATCTGATGGCACAACCATCACTTCTTCCTCTGACAAAGCTAAACTCTTCGCTCAAACTTTTGCTAGAAACTCCACCTTGGATGATTCCGGTGCTATTCCTCCCTCTCCGCCCTCCTCTCTCTTACTTATGCCTAATATCCTAATCTCTTCTAAAGATGTACTTTCTACCCTCTCTGGGCTTAACACTAATAAGGCGTACGTTCCGGACGGTGTTCCTCCTGTTGTTCTCAAAAACTGTGCTTCCGTGCTGACTCCCTGCCTAGGCAAACTCTTTCGTCTCTGTCTATCCTCTAACGTCTTCCCTTCATGCTGGAAGTTTGCTCACATTCAACCTGTCCCAAAGAAGGGTGACCGCTCTCAACCCTCCAACTATCGTCCAATTGCTCTTATCTCTTGTCTTTCTAAAGTTTTGAAACTATTCTTGCTTCCAAATTTCTTAAGCATTTCTCTTCTCATAATCTGCTCTCAGATCGCCAGTATGGCTTCCTTAAGGGTCGCTCTACTGGTGATCTTCTTTCATATCTTACTAACTCTTGGTCATCCTCCTTTCGGGACTTCGGTGAGACTTTTTCTATTGCACTAGACATATCGAAAGCCTTCGATAGAGTCTGGCATAAATCTTTAATTTCTAAACTACCCTCCTTCGGTTTCTATCCCTCCATCTGTGCCTTTGTCTCTAATTTCCTTTCCGGCCGTTCCATAGCCGCGGTTGTGGACGGCCATTGTTCACTTCCTCACCCTATAAACTCCGGTGTTCCTCAGGGCTCTGTCCTATCTCCTATTCTCTTTCTAATTTTTATAAATGATCTCCTTAACTGTACCTTAATTCCCATCCATTCATACGCAGACGACTCAACCTTACACTACTCCATTAGTTTTTCAGAACGCCCCAGCCAGCAATCCCTCAACGACAAACGTAATGAAACCATAGAACTCTTAAATTCTGATCTAAATACTATTTCCAATTGGGCAGAGAAAACCTTGTTAACTTTAATGCTTCCAAAACCCAATTTCTCCATCTATCTACCCGTCAGGATCTCCCAGCGGACTATCCCTTATTCTTCAACAATACAAAAATCAACCCTTCATCTTCTCTCAATATTCTTGGTGTCACGTTTTCTTCTGCTCTCATTTGGAAGGACCATATTACCAGTCTTGCTAAGGCAGCCTCCCAGAAGCTGGGTGTGCTCAACCGCCTTAGGGGGTTCTTTTCCCCTGCACAGCTTCTTGCTCTGTACAGGGGCATAGTGCGCCCTTGTATTGAGTATTGTTCACATGTGTGGGGAGGTTCCTCTCGCACCGCTCTCCTAGACAAAGTTGAAAGGAAGGCCTTTCGTATCATTAACTCCCGTCCACTCACCAACTCTCTGCAATCTCTCTCTCTCCGCCGCAATGTTGCATCTCTCTCGCTATTCTATCGCTACTATAATAATCAGTGTTCCTCAGAGCTATCCCAGTGCATACCACCTCCTTTACGTAGGGCACGTGGTACCCGTCTTGCAACTCAATCCCACCCCTACTCTGTGCAACTCTCCAACCCAAGAGTGAAACGTTACTCTCAAACTTTCTTCTACTCAACAGCTGAGCTCTGGAACTCTCTCCCAGAATCAGTCTTTCCCTCTTCCTATGACTTAAATTGCTTCAAACTCAGTGTGTCCAGGCATTTTGGCTCGAACGTCCCTTGATTTTGGCCCTGTCACTCTTTCAACTATGGGGGAGGCACTCGCTATAGGCAGTTATGCCTTTTGCCTCCCTCAATCACATAGAAAAAAAAATATATATATAAAGGAGTTATAGATTGATACATTGGAGAGATAGATAGAGAGAGAGAGTTGCAGTATAAAGGAGTTATAGATTGATACATTAGAGAGAGAGTTGCAGTATAAAGGAGTTATAGATAGATACATTAGAGAGAGAGTTGCAGTATAAAGGAGTTATAGATTGATACATTAGAGAGAGCGTTGCAGTATAAAGGAGTTATAGATAGATACGTTAGAGAGAGAGTTGCAGTATAAAGGAGTTATAGATAGATACATTAGAGAGAGAGTTGCAGTATAAAGGAGTTATAGATTGATACATTAGAGAGAGAGTTGCAGTATAAAGGAGTTATAGATTGATACATTAGAGAGAGAGTTGCAGTATAAAGGAGTTATAGATAGATAAATTAGAGAGAGTTGCAGTATAAAGGAGTTATAGATTGATACATTGGAGAGAGAGTTGCAGTATAAATGAGTTATAGATAGATACATTAGAGAGAGAGTTGCAGTATAAAGGAGTTATAGATACAGTATATACATTAGAGAGAGAGAGTTGCAGTATAAAGGAGTTATAGAGAGTTGCAGTATAAAGGAATTATAGATAGATACATTAGAGAGAGAGTTGCAGTATAAAGGAGTTATAGATTGATACATTAGAGAGAGTTGCAGTATAAAGGAGTTATAGATAGATACATTAGAGAGAGAGTTGCAGTATAAAGGAGTTATGGATAGATACATTAGAGAGAGAGAGTTGCAGTATAAAGGAGTTATAGATAGATACATTGGAGAGAGAGTTGCAGTATAAAGGAGTTATAGATTGATACATAAGAGAGTTGCAGTATAAAGGAGTTATAGATAGATACATTAGAGAGAGAGTTGCAGTATAAAGGAGTTATAGATTGATACATTGGAGAGATAGATAGAGAGAGAGAGAGAGAGTTGCAGTATAAAGGAGTTATAGATTGATACATTAGAGAGAGAGTTGCAGTATAAAGGAGTTATAGATTGATACATTGGAGAGATAGATAGAGAGAGAGAGTTGCAGTATAAAGGAGTTATAGATTGATACATTAGAGAGAGAGTTGCAATTTCTATCCTAAATGACCTAGAGCAGTTAGTTCAGCAACCCTCCCGTATCCCGGATTGCATCGGAGATCGGCCAACATTCTTGACCTGTTTCTAACTTCTAACCCTTCTTCTTATACTGTCGATCTTTTCTCTCCTTTGGGCTCCTCCGACCATAAACTTATCTCTGTCACCTGTCCTATCTCTCCAGTACAGCCACCCGATCCTCCTAGCCAGCGGCGCTTGTGGCACTTTGGCGCTGCCGACTGGGAGGCTCTTCGGCAGTACTTCTTTGATTTCCCGTGGAATTATTTCTGCTTCCATGGCCGAGGACCCTCGGAGAGTGCTGAACGCATTACCGAGGTAATCCTATCGGGCATGGAAGCATACATTCCATTCTCTTTCTCTCAGACTAATGCTAAAAAATCTTGGTTCACTCACGCCTGTTCTACTGCTGTCCGCAATAAGGAGGAAGCATTCAAACGGTACCGACGCCTTAAAACTAAAGACTCTCATTCTTCATATGTTTCTGCCCGGAATCAAGCCAAATCTGTTCTTCGACTTGCCAAACACTCTTTCATCAATAATAAATGCACTGAACTATCCAACTCTAGCTCTTCCCAAGCTTTCTGGCATCTAGCCAAAAACCTCTCCAACAATTTCTCTTCCTCGTCTTTCCCTCCCCTTTCCCAATCTGATGGCACAACCATCACTTCTTCCTCTGACAAAGCTAAACTCTTCGCTCAAACTTTTGCTAGAAACTCCACCTTGGATGATTCCGGTGCTATTCCTCCCTCTCCGCCCTCCTCTCTCTTACTTATGCCTAATATCCTAATCTCTTCTAAAGATGTACTTTCTACCCTCTCTGGGCTTAACACTAATAAGGCGTACGGTCCGGACGGTGTTCCTCCTGTTGTTCTCAAAAACTGTGCTTCCGTGCTGACTCCCTGCCTAGGCAAACTCTTTCGTCTCTGTCTATCCTCTAACGTCTTCCCTTCATGCTGGAAGTTTGCTCACATTCAACCTGTCCCAAAGAAGGGTGACCGCTCTCAACCCTCCAACTATCGTCCAATTGCTCTTATCTCTTGTCTTTCTAAAGTTTTTGAAACTATTCTTGCTTCCAAATTTCTTAAGCATTTCTCTTCTCATAATCTGCTCTCAGATCGCCAGTATGGCTTCCTTAAGGGTCGCTCTACTGGTGATCTTCTTTCATATCTTACTAACTCTTGGTCATCCTCCTTTCGGAACTTCGGTGAGACTTTTTCTATTGCACTAGACATATCGAAAGCCTTCGATAGAGTCTGGCATAAATCTTTAATTTCTAAACTACCCTCCTTCGGTTTCTATCCCTCCATCTGTGCCTTTGTCTCTAATTTCCTTTCCGGCCGTTCCATAGCCGCGGTTGTGGACGGCCATTGTTCACTTCCTCACCCTATAAACTCCGGTGTTCCTCAGGGCTCTGTCCTATCTCCTATTCTCTTTCTAATTTTTATAAATGATCTCCTTAACTGTACCTTAATTCCCATCCATTCATACGCAGACGACTCAACCTTACACTACTCCATTAGTTTTTCAGAACGCCCCAGCCAGCAATCCCTCAACGACAAACGTAATGAAGCCATAGAACTCTTAAATTCTGATCTAAATACTATTTCCAATTGGGGCAGAGAAAACCTTGTTAACTTTAATGCTTCCAAAACCCAATTTCTCCATCTATCTACCCGTCAGGATCTCCCAGCGGACTATCCCTTATTCTTCAACAATACAAAAATCAACCCTTCATCTTCTCTCAATATTCTTGGTGTCACGTTTTCTTCTGCTCTCATTTGGAAGGACCATATTACCAGTCTTGCTAAGGCAGCCTCCCAGAAGCTGGGTGTGCTCAACCGCCTTAGGGGGTTCTTTTCCCCTGCACAGCTTCTTGCTCTGTACAGGGGCATAGTGCGCCCTTGTATTGAGTATTGTTCACATGTGTGGGGAGGTTCCTCTCGCACCGCTCTCCTAGACAAAGTTGAAAGGAAGGCCTTTCGTATCATTAACTCCCGTCCACTCACCAACTCTCTGCAATCTCTCTCTCTCCGCCGCAATGTTGCATCTCTCTCGCTATTCTATCGCTACTATAATAATCAGTGTTCCTCAGAGCTATCCCAGTGCATACCACCTCTTTTACGTAGGGCACGTGGTACCCGTCTTGCAACTCAATCCCACCCCTACTCTGTGCAACTCTCCAACCCAAGAGTGAAACGTTACTCTCAAACTTTCTTCTACTCAACAGCTGAGCTCTGGAACTCTCTCCCAGAATCAGTCTTTCCCTCTTCCTATGACTTAAATTGCTTCAAACTCAGTGTGTCCAGGCATTTTGGCTCGAACGTCCCTTGATTTTGGCCCTGTCACTCTTTCAACTATGGGGGAGGCACTCGCTATAGGCAGTTATGCCTTTTGCCTCCCTCAATCACATAGAAAAAAAAAATATATATAAAGGAGTTATAGATTGATACATTAGAGAGATAGATAGAGAGAGAGAGTTGCAGTATAAAGGAGTTATAGATTGATACATTAGAGAGAGAGTTGCAGTATAAAGGAGTTATAGATAGATACATTAGAGAGAGAGTTGCAGTATAAAGGAGTTATAGATTGATACATTAGAGAGAGCGTTGCAGTATAAAGGAGTTATAGATAGATACGTTAGAGAGAGAGTTGCAGTATAAAGGAGTTATAGATAGATACATTAGAGAGAGTTGCAGTATAAAGGAGTTATAGATTGATACATTAGAGAGAGAGTTGCAGTATAAAGGAGTTATAGATTGATACATTAAAGAGAGAGTTGCAGTATAAAGGAGTTATAGATAGATAAATTAGAGAGAGAGTTGCAGTATAAAGGAGTTATAGATTGATACATAGGAGAGAGAGTTGCAGTATAAATGAGTTATAGATAGATACATTAGAGAGAGAGTTGCAGTATAAAGGAGTTATAGATAGATACATTAGAGAGAGAGTTGCAGTATAAAGGAGTTATAGATAGATACATTAGAGAGAGAGTTGCAGTATAAAGGAGTTATAGATTGATACATTGGAGAGATAGATAGAGAGAGAGAGACTTACAGTATAAAGGAGTTATAGATAGATACATTAGAGAGAGAGAGTTGCAGTATAAAGGAGTTATAGATAGATACATTAGAGAGAGAGTTGCAGTATAAAGGAGTTATAGATAGATACATTAGAGAGAGTTGCAGTATAAAGGAGTTATAGATAGATACATTAGAGAGAGAGTTGCAGTATAAAGGAGTTATAGATAGATATATTAGAGAGAGAGTTGCAGTATAAAGGAGTTATAGATTGATACATTAGAGAGAGAGTTGCAGTATAAAGGAGTTATAGATAGATACATTAGAGAGAGAGTTGCGGTATGAAGGAGTTATAGATAGATACATTAGAGAGAGAGTTGCAGTATAAAGGAGTTATAGATAGATACATTAGAGAGAGAGTTGCAGTATAAAGGAGTTATAGATTGATACATTAGAGAGAGAGTTGCAGTATAAAGGAGTTATAGATAGATACATTAGAGAGAGAGTTGCAGTATAAAGGAGTTATAGATTGATACATTAGAGAGAGAGTTGCAGTATAAAGGAGTTATAGATTGATACATTGGAGAGATAGATAGAGAGAGAGAGTTGCAGTATAAAGGAGTTATAGATTGATACATTAGAGAGAGAGTTGCAGTATACAGGAGTTATAGATAGATACATTAGAGAGAGAGTTGCAGTATAAAGGAGTTATAGATAGATACATTAGAGAGAGAGTTGCAGTATAAAGGAGTTATAGATAGATACATTAGAGAGAGAGTTGCAGTATAAAGGAGTTATAGATAGATACATTAGAGAGAGAGTTGCAGTATAAAGGAGTTATAGATAGATACATTAGAGAGAGAGTTGCAATATAAAGGAGTTATAGATTGATACATTGGAGAGATAGATAGAGAGAGAGAGTTGCAGTATAAAGGAGTTATAGATTGATACATTAGAGAGAGAGTTGCAGTATAAAGGAGTTATAGATAGATACATTAGAGAGAGAGAGTTGCAGTATCAAGGAGTTATAGATAGATACATTAGAGAGAGAGTTGCAGTATAAAGGAGTTATAGATTGATACATTAGAGAGAGTTGCAGTATAAAGGAGTTATAGATAGATACATTAGAGAGAGAGTTGCAGTATAAAGGAGTTATAGATAGATACATTAGAGAGAGTTGCAGTATAAAGGAGTTATAGATAGATACATTAGAGAGAGAGTTGCAGTATAAAGGAGTTATAGATTGATACATTGGAGAGATAGATAGAGAGAGAGAGAGTTGCAGTATAAAGGAGTTATAGATTGATACATTAGAGAGAGAGTTGCAGTATAAAGGAGTTATAGATAGATACATTAGAGAGAGAGTTGCAGTATAAAGGAGTTATAGATAGATACATTAGAGAGAGAGTTGCAGTATAAAGGAGTTATAGATTGATACATTAGAGAGAGAGTTGCAGTATAAAGGAGTTATAGATTGATACATTGGAGAGATAGATAGATAGAGAAAGAGTGCAGTATAAAGGAGGGGAGGTGTGGTGCAGTGGTCTTGCCACTGGCCTGGTAATCCAAAGGTCCCGGGTTCAAATCCCGATGTATCAATGGGAAGATATTATTGGGATGGAATTTGTGCTGTACCTAGTATCAGTGCATTACTACAAGCCCACCGAAACGTCAATAAAATACCCTCATTGTTCCCTGATTAAATAGCACTGTATGAATTTTCCCATATTCAAAATATGCTATAGGGGTGCAATGCCTGGTGAGTTATCTGCTCAACAGGTGGCGTTGTGTGTGTGTAAGTGTGAGAGCCCGAGTGTAGGGGGTGAAACAGTGAAGCACGGGAACGAGGTGGCTTCAGAGATGGGGTCGTTTCGGGCCATGAGTGAGCACCGTTCCTCATGTGAAGGCAAGATGGCAGGTGCTCGTTGTACTCTACGTGCTTCACATGTCTCACTCCCTAGACTGGAACAAGACCTCACAGGCTTCACTGTTCATTGTAAAGCGGTGAATGTTAAGGCTCTCAGCCTATGCCCGAGAGGAAGTAAGTTGGAATATAGAAAAAAAAAAAAAAAAAAAAAAATTGATACATTAGAGAGAGAGTTGCAGTATAAAGGAGTTATAGATAGATACATTAGAGAGAGAGTTGCAGTATAAAGGAGTTATAGATTGATACATTGGAGAGATAGATAGAGAGAGAGAGTTGCAGTATAAAGGAGTTATATATTGATACATTAGAGAGAGAGTTGCAGTATAAAGGAGTTATAGGTAGATACATTAGAGAGAGAGTTGCAGTATAAAGGAGTTATAGATAGATACATTAGAGAGAGAGTTGCAGTATAAAGGAGTTATAGATTGATACATTAGAGAGAGAGTTGCAGTATAAAGGAGTTACAGATAGATACATTAGAGAGAGAGTTGCAGTATAAAGGAGTTATAGATTGATATATTAGAGAGAGAGTTGCAATATAAAGGAGTTATAGATTGATACATTGGAGAGATAGATAGAGAGAGAGAGATGCAGTATAAAGGAGTTATAGATAGATACATTAGAGAGAGTTGCAGTATAAAGGAGTTATAGATTGATACATTGGAGAGATAGATAGAGAGAGAGAGTTGCAGTATAAAGGAGTTATAGATTGATACATTAGAGAGTTGCAGTATAAAGGAGTTATAGATAGATACATTAGAGAGAGAGTTGCAGTATAAAGGAGTTATAGATTGATACATTAGAGAGAGAGTTGCAGTATAAAGTAGTTATAGATAGATACATTAGAGAGAGACTGTATAAAGGAGTTATAGATAGATACATTAGAGAGAGAGTTGCTGTATCAAGGAGTTATAGATAGATACATTAGAGAGAGTTGCAGTATAAAGGAGTTAAAGATTGATACATTAGAGAGAGAGAGAGAGTTGCAGTATAAAGGAGTTATAGATAGATACATTTGAGAGAGAGTTGCAGTATAAAGGAGTTATAGATTGATACATTAGAGAGAGAGTTGCAATATAAAGGAGTTATAGATTGATACATTGGAGACATAGATAGAGATAGAGAGAGAGTTGCAGCATAAAGGAGTTATAGATTGATACATTAGAGAGAGAGTTGCAGTATAAAGGAGTTATAGATTGATACATAAGAGAGAGAGTTGCAGTATAAAGGAGTTATAGATAGATACATTAGAGAGAGAGTTGCAATATAAAGGAGTTATAGATTGATACATTGGAGAGATAGATAGAGAGAGAGAGAGAGTTGCAGTATAAAGGAGTTATAGATTGATACATTAGAGAGAGAGTTGCAATATAAAGGAGTTATAGATTGATACATTGGAGAGATAGATAGAGAGAGAGAGAGAGTTGCAGCATAAAGGAGTTATAGATTGATACATTAGAGAGAGAGTTGCAGTATAAAGGAGTTATAGATTGATACATAAGAGAGAGAGTTGCAGTATAAAGGAGTTATAGATAGATACATTAGAGAGAGAGTTGCAATATAAAGGAGTTATAGATTGATACATTGGAGAGATAGATAGATAGAGAGAGAGAGAGTTGCAGCATAAAGGAGTTATAGATTGATACATTAGAGAGAGAGTTGCAGTATAAAGGAGTTATAGATTGATACATTGGAGAGATAGATAGAGAGAGAGAGAGAGTTGCAGTATAAAGGAGTTATAGATTGATACATTAGAGAGAGAGTTGCAATATAAAGGAGTTATAGATTGATACATTGGAGAGATAGATAGAGAGAGAGAGTTGCAGTATAACAGAGTTATAGATTGATTCATTAGAGAGAGAGTTGCAGTATAAGGAGTTATAGATAGATACATTAGAGAGAGTTGCAGTATAAAGGAGTTATAGATTGATACATTAGAGAGAGAGTTGCAGTATAAAGGAGTTATAGATAGATACATTAGAGAGAGAGTTGCAGTATAAAGGAGTTATAGATACATTAGAGAGAGAGTTGCAGTATAAATGAGTTATAGATTGATACATTAGAGAGAGAGGTGCAGTATAAAGGAGTTATAGATTGATACATTAGAGAGAGAGTTGCAGTATAAAGGAGTTATAGATGGATACATTAGAGAGAGAGTTGCAGTATAAAGGAGTTATATATTGATACATTGGAGAGATAGATAGAGAGAGAGAGAGAGTTGCAGTATAAAGGAGTTATAGATTGATACATTAGAGAGAGAGTTGCAGTATAAAGGAGTTATAGATAGATACATTAGAGAGAGAGTTGCAGTATAAAGGAGTTATAGATAGATACATTAGAGAGAGAGTTGCAGTATAAAGGAGTTATAGATAGATACATTAGAGAGAGAGTTGCAGTATAAAGGAGTTATAGATAGATTCATTAGAGAGAGTTGCAGTATAAAGGAGTTATAGATAGATACATTAGAGAGAGAGTTGCAGTATAAAGGAGTTATAGATTGATACATTGGAGAGATAGATAGAGAGAAAGAGAGTTGCAGTATAAAGGAGTTATAGATTGATACATTAGAGAGAGAGTTGCAGTATAAAGGAGTTATAGATTGATACATTGGAGAGATTGATAGAGAGAGAGTTGCATTATAAAGGAGTTATAGATAGATACATTAGAGAGAGAGTTGCAGTATAAAGGAGTTATAGATAGATACATTAGAGAGAGAGTTGCAGTATAAAGGAGTTATAGATAGATACATTGGAGAGAGAGTTGCAGTAAAAGGAGTTATAGATTGATACATTAGAGAGAGTTGCAGTATAAAGGAGTTATAGATTGATACATTAGAGAGAGAGTTGCAGTATAAAGGAGTTCTAGATAGATACATTGGAGATAGAGTTGCAGTATAAAGGAGTTATAGATTGATACATTAGAGAGAGAGTTGCAGTAAAAAGGAGTTATAGAGAGATACATTAGAGAGAGAGTTGCAGTATAAAGGAGGTATAGATAGATACATTAGAGAGAGAGTTGCAGTATAAAGGAGTTATAGCTAGATACATTAGAGAGAGAGTTGCAGTATAAAGGAGTTATAGATTGATACATTAGAGAGAGAGTTGCAGTATAAAGGAGTTATAGATAGATACATTAGAGAGAGAGTTGCAGTATAAAGGAGTTATAGATAGATACATTAGAGAGAGAGAGAGTTGCAGTATAAAGGAGTTATAGATAGATACATTGGAGAGAGAGTTGCAGTATAAAGGAGTTATAGATTGATACATTAGAGAGAGTTGCAGTATAAAGGAGTTATAGATAGATACATTAGAGAGAGAGTTGCAGTATAAAGGAGTTATAGATTGATACATTAGAGAGAGAGTTGCAGTATAAAGGAGTTATAGATAGATACATTAGAGAGAGAGTTGCAGTATAAAGGAGTTATAGATTGATACATTGGAGAGATAGATAGAGAGAAAGAGAGTTGCAGTATAAAGGAGTTATAGATTGATACATTAGAGAGAGAGAGTTGCAGTATAAAGGAGTTATAGATAGATACATTAGAGAGAGAGTTGCAGTATAAAGGAGTTATAGATAGATACATTAGAGAGAGAGTTGCAGTATAAAGGAGTTATAGATAGATACATTAGAGAGAGAGTTGCAGTATAAAGGAGTTATAGATAGATACATTAGAGAGAGAGTTGCAGTATAAAGGAGATATAGATAGATACATTAGAGAGAGAGTTGCAGTATAAAGGAGTTGTAGATAGATACATTAGAGAGAGTTGCAGTATAAAGGAGTTATAGATTGATACATTAGAGAGAGAGTTGCAGTATAAAGGAGTTATAGATTGATACATTAGAGAGAGAGTTGCAGTATAAAGGAGTTATAGATAGATACATTGGAGAGAGAGAGTTGCAGTATAAAGGAGTTATAGATAGATACATTAGAGAGAGAGTTGCAGTATAAAGGAGTTATAGATAGATACATTAGAGAGAGAGTTGCAGTATAAAGGAGTTATAGATAGATACATTAGAGAGAGAGTTGCAGAATAAAGGAGTTATAGATTGATACATTAGAGAGATTGTTGCAGTATACAGGAGTTATTGATAGATACATTAGAGAGAGAGTTGCAGTATAAAGGAGTTATAGATAGATACATTAGAGAGAGAGTTGCAGTATAAAGGAGTTATAGATAGATACATTAGAGAGAGAGTTGCAGTATAAAGGAGTTATAGATAGATACATTAGAGAGAGAGTTGCACTATAAAGGAGTTATAGATAGATACATTAGAGAGAGAGTTGCAGTATAAAGGAGTTATAGATAGATACATCAGAGAGAGTTTCAGTATAAAGGAGTTATAGATTGATACATTAGAGAGAGAGTTGCAGTATAAAGGAGTTATAGATAGATACATTAGAGAGAGAGTTGCAGTATAAAGGAGTTATAGATAGATACATTACAGAGAGAGTTGCAGTATAAAGGAGTTATAGATTGATACATTAGAGAGAGAGTTGCAGTATAAAGTAGTTATAGATTGATACATTAGAGAGAGAGTTGCAGTATAAAGGAGTTATAGATAGATACATTGGAGAGAGAGAGTTGCAGTATAAAGGAGTTATACATAGATACATTAGAGAGAGAGTTGCAGTATAAAGGAGTTATAGATAGATACATTAGATAGAGAGTTGCAGTATAAAGGAGTTATAGATAGATACATTAGAGAGAGAGTTGCAGTATAAAGGAGTTATAGATAGATACATTAGAGAGAGAGTTGCAGAATAAAGGAGTTATAGATTGATACATTAGAGAGAGAGTTGCAGTATACAGGAGTTATAGATAGATACATTAGAGAGAGAGTTGCAGTATAAAGGAGTTATAGATAGATACATTAGAGAGAGAGTTGCAGTATAAAGGAGTTATAGATAGATACATTAGAGAGAGAGTTGCACTATAAAGGAGTTATAGATAGATACATTAGAGAGAGAGTTGCAGTATAAAGGAGTTATAGATAGATACATTAGAGAGAGAGTTGCAGTATAAAGGAGTTATAGATAGATACATCAGAGAGAGAGTTTCAGTATAAAGGAGTTATAGATTGATACATTAGAGAGAGAGTTGCAGTATAAAGGAGTTATAGATAGATACATTAGAGAGAGAGTTGCAGTATAAGGAGTTATAGATAGATACATTAGAGAGAGAGTTGCAGTATAAAGGAGTTATAGATAGATACATTAGAGAGAGAGTTGCAGTATAAAGGAGTTATAGATTGATACATTAGAGAGAGAGTTGCAGTATAAAGGAGTTATAGATAGATACATTAGAGAGAGAGTTGCAGTATAAAGGAGTTATAGGTAGATACATTAGAGAGAGAGTTGCAGTATAAAGGAGTTATAGATTGATACATTGGAGAGATAGATAGAGAGAGAGAGAGTTGCAGTATAAAGGAGTTATAGATTGATACATAAGAGAGAGTTGCAGTATAAAGGAGTTATAGATAGATACATTAGAGAGAGAGTTGCAGTATAAAGGAGTTATAGATTGATACATTAGAGAGAGAGTTGCAGTATAAAGGAGTTATAGGTTGATACATTGGAGAGATAGATAGAGAGTTGCAGTATAAAGGAGTTATAGATTGATACATTAGAGAGAGAGTTGCAATATAAAGGAGTTATAGATTGATACATTGGAGAGATAGATAGAGAGAGAGAGTTGCAGTATAAAGGAGTTATAGATTGATACATTAGAGAGAGAGTTGCAGTATAAAGGAGTTATAGATAGATACATTAGAGAGAGAATTGCAGTATAAAGGAGTTATAGATTGATACATTAGAGAGAGAGTTGCAGTATAAAGGAGTTATAGATAGATACATTAGAGAGAGAGTTGCAGTATAAAGGAGTTATAGATAGATACATTAGAGAGAGAGTTGCAGTATAAAGGGAGTTATAGATTGATACATTAGAGAGAGAGTTGCAGTATAAAGGAGTTATAGATTGATACATTAGAGAGAGAGTTGCAGTATAAAGGAGTTATAGATAGATACATTAGAGAGAGAGTTGCAGTATAAAGGAGTTATAGATTGATACATTGGAGAGATAGATAGAGAGAGAGAGTTGCAGTATAAAGGAGTTATAGATAGATACATTAGAGAGAGAGTTGCAGTATAAAGGAGTTATAGATAGATACATTAGAGAGAGAGTTGCAGTATAAAGGAGTTATAGATAGATACATTAGAGAGAGTTGCAGTATAAAGGAGTTATAGATAGATACATTAGAGAGAGAGAGTTGCAGTATAAAGGAGTTATAGATAGATACATTAGAGAGAGAGTTGCAGTATAAAGGAGTTATAGATTGATACATTAGAGAGAGAGTTGCAGTATAAAGGAGTTATAGATAGATACATTAGAGAGAGAGTTGCAGTATAAAGGAGTTATAGATAGATACATTAGAGAGAGAGAGTTGCAGTATAAAGGAGTTATAGATAGATACATTAGAGAGAGAGTTGCAGTATAAAGGAGTTATAGATAGATACATTAGAGAGAGAGTTGCAGTATAAAGGAGTTATAGATTGATACATTAGAGAGAGAGTTGCAGTATAAAGGAGTTATAGATTGATACATTAGAGAGAGAGTTGCAGTATAAAGGAGTTATAGATAGATACATTAGAGAGAGAGTTGCAGTATAATGGAGTTATAGATAGATACATTAGAGAGAGAGTTGCAGTATAAAGGAGTTATAGATTGATACATTGGAGAGATAGATAGAGAGAGAGAGTTGCAGTATAAAGGAGTTATACATTGATACATTAGAGAGAGAGTTGCAGTATAAAGGAGTTATAGATAGATACATTAGAGAGAGAGTTGCAGTATCAAGGAGTTATAGATAGATACATTAGAGAGAGTTGCAGTATAAAGGAGTTATAGATTGATACATTAGAGAGAGTTGCAGTATAAAGGAGTTATAGATAGATACATTAGAGAGAGAGTTGCAGTATAAAGGAGTTATAGATAGATACATTAGAGAGAGTTGCAGTATAAAGGAGTTATAGATAGATACATTAGAGAGAGAGTTGCAGTATAAAGGAGTTATAGATTGATACATTGGAGATATAGATAGAGAGAGAGAGAGTTGCAGTATAAAGGAGTTATATATTGATACATTAGAGAGAGAGTTGCAGTATAAAGGAGTTATAGATAGATACATTAGAGAGAGAGTTGCAGTATAAAGGAGTTATAGATTGATACATTAGAGAGAGAGTTGCAGTATAAAGGAGTTATAGATAGATACATTAGAGAGAGAGTTGCAGTATAAAGGAGTTATAGATAGATACATTAGAGAGAGAGTTGCAGTATGAAGGAGTTATAGATTGATACATTAGAGAGAGAGTTGCAGTATAAAGGAGTTATAGATTGATACATTGGAGAGATAGATAGATAGAGAGAGAGTTGCAGTATAAAGGAGTTATAGATTGATACATTAGAGAGAGAGACGCAGTATAAAGGAGTTATAGATAGATACATTAGAGAGAGTTGTAGTATAAAGGAGTTATAGATTGATACATTGGAGAGATAGATAGAGAGAGAGAGAGTTGCAGTATAAAGGAGTTATAGATTGATACATTAGAGAGAGAGAGTTGCAGTATAAAGGAGTTATAGATAGATACATTAGAGAGAGAGAGTTGCAGTATAAAGGAGTTATAGATAGATACATTAGAGAGAGAGTTGCAGTATAAAGGAGTTATAGATAGATACATTAGAGAGAGAGTTGCAGTATAAAGGAGTTATAAATAGATACATTAGAGAGAGAGTTGCAGTATAAAGGAGTTATAGATTGATACATTAGAGAGAGAGTTGCAGTATAAAGGAGTTATAGATAGATACATTAGAGAGAGAGTTGCAGTATAAAGGAGTTATAGATAGATACATTAGAGAGAGAGTTGCAGTATAAAGGAGTTATAGATAGATACTTTAGAGAGAGAGTTGCAGTATAAAGGAGTTATAGATTGATACATTGGAGAGATAGATAGAGAGAGAGAGAGTTGCAGTATAAAGGAGTTATAGATTGATACATTAGAGAGAGAGTTGCAGTATAAAGGAGTTATAGATAGATACATTAGAGAGAGAGTTGCAGTATAAAGGATTTATAGATAGATACATTAGAGAGAGAGTTGCAGTATAAAGGAGTTATAGATTGATACATTAGAGAGAGAGTTGCAGTATAAAGGAGTTATAGATAGATACATTAGAGAGAGAGTTGCAGTATAAAGGAGTTATAGATAGATACATTAGAGAGAGAGTTGCAGTATAAAGGAGTTATAGATAGATACATGAGAGAAAGTTGCAGTATAAAGGAGTTATAGATTGATACATTGGAGAGATAGATAGAGAGAGAGAGAGTTGCAGTATAAAGGAGTTATAGATTGATACATAAGAGAGAGAGTTGCAGTATAAAGGAGTTATAGATAGATACATTAGAGAGAGAGTTGCAGTATAAAGGAGTTATAGATTGATACATTGGAGAGATAGATAGAGAGAGAGAGAGAGTTGAAGTATAAAGGAGTTATAGATTGATACATTAGAGAGAGAGTTGCAGTATAAAGGAGTTATAGATTGATACATTGGAGAGATAGATAGAGAGAGAGAGTTGCAGTATAAAGGAGTTATAGATTGATACATTAGAGAGTTGCAGTATAAAGGAGTTATAGATAGATACATTAGAGAGAGAGTTGCAGTATAAAGGAGTTATAGATTGATACATTAGAGAGAGAGTTGCAGTATAAAGGAGTTATAGATAGATACATTAGAGAGAGACTTGCAGTATAAAGGAGTTATAGATAGATACATTAGAGAGAGTTGCAGTATAAAGGAGTTATAGATAGATACATTAGAGAGAGTTGCAGTATAAAGGAGTTATAGATTGATACATTAGAGAGAGAGTTGCAGTATAAAGGAGTTATAGATAGATACATTTGAGAGAGAGTTGCAGTATAAAGGAGTTATAGATAGATACATTAGAGAGAGAGTTGCAGTATAAAGGAGTTATAGATAAATACATTGGAGAGAGAGAGAGTTGCAGTTTTAAGGAGTTATAGATAGATACATTAGAGAGAGAGTTGCAGTATAAAGGAGTTATAGATAGATACATTAGAGAGAGAGTTGCAGTATAAAGGAGTTATAGATAGATACATTAGAGAGAGAGTTGCAGTATAAAGGAGTTATAGATAGATACATTAGAGAGAGAGTTGCAGTATAAAGGAGTTATAGATTGATACATTAGAGAGAGAGTTGCAGTATACAGGAGTTATAGATAGATACATTAGAGAGAGAGTTGCAGTATAAAGGAGTTATAGATAGATACATTAGAGAGAGAGTTGCAGTATAAAGGAGTTTTAGATAGATACATTAGAGAGAGAGTTGCAGTATAAAGGAGTTCTAGATAGATACATTAGAGAGAGAGTTGCAGTATAAAGGAGTTATAGATAGATACATTAGAGAGAGAGTTGCAGTATAAAGGAGTTATAGATAGATACATTAGAGAGAGAGTTTCAGTATAAAGGAGTTATAGATTGATACATTAGAGAGAGAGTTGCAGTATCAAGGAGTTATAGATAGATACATTAGAGAGAGAGTTGCAGTATAAAGGAGTTATTGATAGATACATTAGAGAGAGAGTTGCAGTATAAAGGAGTTATAGATAGATACATTAGAGAGAGAGTTGCAGTATAAAGGAGTTATAGATAGATACATTAGAGAGAGAGTTGCAGTATAAAGGAGTTATAGATTGATACATTAGAGAGAGAGTTGCAGTATAAAGGAGTTATAGATAGATACATTAGAGAGAGAGTTGCAGTATAAAGGAGTTATAGATAGATACATTAGAGAGAGTTGCAGTATAAAGGAGTTATAGATAGATACATTAGAGAGAGAGTTGCAGTATAAAGGAGTTATAGATTGATACATAAGAGAGAGAGTTGCAGTATAAAGGAGTTATAGATAGATACATTAGAGAGAGAGTTGCAGTATAAAGGAGTTATAGATTGATACATTAGAGAGAGAGTTGCAGTATAAAGGAGTTATAGATTAATAAATTAGAGAGAGAGTTGCAGTATAAAGGAGTTATAGATTGATACATTGGAGAGATAGATAGAGAGAGAGAGTTGCAGTATAAAGGAGTTATAGATTGATACATTAGAGAGAGAGTTGCAATATAAAGGAGTTATAGATTGATACATTGGAGAGATAGATAGAGAGAGAGAGTTGCAGTATAAAGGAGTTATAGATTGATACATTAGAGAGAGAGTTGCCGTATAAAGTAGTTATAGATAGATACATTAGAGAGAGAGTTGCAGTATAAAGGAGTTATAGATTGATACATTAGAGAGAGAGTTGCAGTATAAAGGAGTTATAGATAGATACATTAGAGAGAGAGTTGCAGTATAAAGGAGTTATAGATAGATACATTAGAGAGAGAGTTGCAGTATAAAGGAGTTATAGATAGATACATTAGAGAGAGAGTTGCAGTATAAAGGAGTTATAGATTGATACATTGGAGAGATAGATAGAGAGAGAGTTGCAGTATAAAGGAGTTATAGATTGATACATTAGAGAGAGAGTTGCAGTATAAAGGAGTTATAGATAGATACATTAGAGAGAGAGTTGCAGTATCAAGGAGTTATAGATAGATACATTAGAGAGAGAGTTGCAGTATAAAGGAGTTATAGATTGATATATTAGAGAGTTGCAGTATATAGGAGTTATAGATAGATACATTAGAGAGAGAGTTGCTGTATAAAGGAGTTATAGATAGATACATTAGAGAGAGTTGCAGTATAAAGGAGTTATAGATAGATACATTAGAGAGAGAGTTGCAGTATAAAGGAGTTATAGATTGATACATTGGAGAGATAGATAGAGAGAGAGAGTTGCAGTATAAAGGAGTTATAGATTGATACATTAGAGAGAGAGTTGCAGTATAAAGGAGTTATAGATAGATACATTAGAGAGAGAGTTGCAGTATAAAGGAGTTATAGATTGATACATTAGAGAGAGAGTTGCAGTATAAAGGAGTTATAGATAGATACATTAGAGAGAGAGTTGCAGTATAAAGGAGTTATAGATAGATACATTAGAGAGAGAGTTGCAGTATACAGGAGTTATAGATAGATACATTAGAGAGAGAGTTGCAGTATAAAGGAGTTATAGATTGATACATTAGAGAGAGAGTTGCAGTATAAAGGAGTTATAGATTGATACATTGGAGAGATAGATAGATAGAGAGAGAGTTGCAGTATAAAGGAGTTATAGATTGATACATTAGAGAGAGAGTTGCAGTATAAAGGAGTTATAGATAGATACATTAGAGAGAGTTGCAGTATAAAGGAGTTATAGATTGATACATTGGAGAGATAGATAGAGAGAGAGAGAGAGAGAGTTGCAGTATAAAGGAGTTATAGATTGATACATAAGAGAGAGAGTTGCAGTATAAAGGAGTTATAGATAGATACATTAGAGAGAGAGTTACAGTATAAAGGAGTTATAGATAGATATATTAGAGAGAGAGTTGCAGTATAAAGGAGTTATAGATAGATACATTAGAGAGAGAGTTGAAGTATAAAGGAGTTATAGATAGATACATTAGAGAGAGAGTTGCAGTATAAAGGAGTTATAGATAGATTCATTAGAGAGAGAGTTGCAGTATAAAGGAGTTATAGATTGATACATTAGAGAGAGAGAGTTGCAGTATAAAGGAGTTACAGATAGATACATTAGAGAGAGAGTTGCAGTATAAAGGAGTTATAGATTGATACATTAGAGAGAGAGTTGCAGTATAAAGGAGTTATAGATTGATACATTGGAGAGATAGATAGAGAGAGAGAGTTGCAGTATAAAGGAGTTATAGATAGATACATTAGAGAGAGAGTTGCAGTATAAAGGAGTTATAGATTGATACATTGGAGAGATAGATAGAGAGAGAGAGAGTTGCAGTATAAAGGAGTTATAGATTGATACATTAGAGAGAGAGTTGCAGTATAAAGGAGTTTTAGATTGAAACATTAGAGAGAGTTGCAGTATAAAGGAGTTATAGATAGATACATTAGAGAGAGAGTTGCAGTATAAAGGAGTTATAGATTGATACATTAGAGAGAGAGTTGCAGTATAAAGGAGTTATAGATTGATACATTGGAGAGATAGATAGAGAGAGAGAGTTGCAGTATAAAGGAGTTATAGATAGATACATTAGAGAGAGAGTTGCAGTATAAAGGAGTTATAGATTGATACATTGGAGAGATAGATAGAGAGAGAGAGAGTTGCAGTATAAAGGAGTTATAGATTGATACATTAGAGAGAGAGTTGCAGTATAAAGGAGTTTTAGATTGAAACATTAGAGAGAGTTGCAGTATAAAGGAGTTATAGATAGATACATTAGAGAGAGAGTTGCAGTATAAAGGAGTTATAGATAGATACATTAGAGAGAGTTGCAGTATAAAGGAGTTATAGATAGATACATTAGAGAGAGAGTTGCAGTATAAAGGAGTTATAGATTGATACATTGGAGAGATAGATAGAGAGAGAGAGTTGCAGTATAAAGGAGTTATAGATTGATACATTAGAGAGAGAGTTGCAGTATAAAGGAGTTATAGATAGATACATTAGAGAGAGAGTTGCAGTATAAAGGAGTTATAGATAGATACATTAGAGAGAGAGTTGCAGTATAAAGGAGTTATAGATAGATACATTAGAGAGAGAGTTGCAGTATAATGGAGTTATAGATAGATACATTAGAGAGAGAGTTGCAGTATAAAGGAGTTATAGATAGATACATTAGAGAGAGTTGCAGTATAAAGGAGTTATAGATAGATACATTAGAGAGAGAGTTGCAGTATAAAGGAGTTATAGATTGATACATTGGAGAGATAGATAGAGAGAGAGAGTTGCAGTATAAAGGAGTTATAGATTGATACATTAGAGAGAGAGTTGCAGTATAAAGGAGTTATAGATAGATACATTAGAGAGAGAGTTGCAGTATAAAGGAGTTATAGATAGATACATTAGAGAGAGAGTTGCAGTATAAAGGAGTTATAGATAGATACATTAGTATCGGGAATTTAGATAAAGGTTAAATTACATATCACTGGTACATGAAATATCCCAACAAATAGTTATAATATAATTACCAAGTGTAATCCAGTCCCCCACACACGGCTAGTTCAATTGCATGAAATGTAGGAATGTTCACATAATACAATATCGATACAATGAACTTAGCTTAGAGGACTGGTGATGTAGGACTGTTGTTATTATTGTTATTAGTTGTAGCACATGGTGAATTGTGGGTTGAGTCAGAGCCGGGGGAGGAGATGTTGACTGTATGGTGTTGATTGAGAGACTGAAGGGCTGGCGTCCGATCGCTTCGCGAAATTACATATGGCTGCCGGCTCATAATAATTATAACCCAAAACTTGGTTTCATAATACATCTAGAGCTGATGTAGATATTTATACATTACAGTTAATATTTAACCTAACTTAAGAATAAACTACAATACACAAAGAACCAGCCGAAATCGTACAAGCGATACGATACCGCCAAATTCAAATGTCCTATTGGACCAAAACCTGTCGGGATCATTACCCTATTCCCGACATATTGCCCGCCACCAAAAATGATATACAGGAGCTATATACAGAGAACAACAAAAGGACATCGAAGTCAAAGATCACCTAGTTTGATCTTTGATCTCCAAAGATCCACGGAACTCATAGCCGCCCTCCTTTTGGGACGAGCGCCACCTGAAGCCTGAGGAGGATCATCCTTC
This sequence comes from Lithodes maja, assembly GCA_037953745.1. Taxonomy (NCBI): domain Eukaryota; kingdom Metazoa; phylum Arthropoda; class Malacostraca; order Decapoda; family Lithodidae; genus Lithodes; species Lithodes maja. The sequence goes on along the minus strand of JBAKBP010014166.1, from coordinate 25,672 downwards.
TCATTACCAGCTGCCCCACCTTGAGGAGCACTGTCACCAGCATTCACCCGCGGAGGGGTATCAGTAGAGACGCCAGGATCATCCGGCAGTTCTACATCCTGCTCCAGGGGATATAACCTTACGACTGGGCGAGTAGTAACCCCAGTCGAAGTTCGTATTCTAGCAACCCTTATAAGACCATCAATGCCCTGGAACAAATTGATAATCCTCCCAAGCTTCCAAAATAACCTAGGACGCTCATCATGAATCAGGACGATATCCCCGATACAAGGCCATCGTTGATTCGTCCCTTTGATCTTATTAGAGTGACGCTCGCGAAGAGACAGCAAATATTCTTGGATCCACCGTTTCCATAGATCGTCGGACACCTTGTTTACATACTGGAAGCGACGACGTGTGGCGTCAGCATTGCCGAACGTAGGGTCATGCAGATCTTCGTCATTTACGGACGATCTAGGAAAGGGATTAAGGGTTCGTCCACGTGTCATCATGGAAGGCGAAATGGGTAAGAGGTCATCAACATCTGCCGAGGTATAGGTCAAGGGCCTGTCGTTGACGGACATCTCAATTTCTATTAACCTGGGAGCTGCGGGGAGACTCTTAAGAGTTCCCCCGGCGGACTGCGGGAAGACTCTTGAGAGTAAGTAAAATAAAAAATCAACTTTTGACATCGAAAAAAAAAAAAAAATTATTTTTATTTTTTTATTTTTTTATTTTTTTTTGGCCCCTGGGCCATGCAAAATCTCAGTCCTCTACCTCCCCTCCTTCCCCACTTTCCTCCTCTCCTTCAGTTATCACCTATTTTCCCTATTATTCCCTTATTCTGAGGTATATTTTCGTGCTAACATTAGCGAGTTGCAAGCAGGGTGTTGTCATCACTGATGGCAAGCGAGTGCAAGAGAGAGAGAGAGAGTATCGATCGACTGTGTCTCAGTGGCCTTGGGGGAAATTGGCGGGAAAGCAGTTTGTCTCACCCATACATTATACAACTCGCGGGCTATATCTCCGATTTTGACCATCCAAACGCTGTTTTCACTCGTTTTATTGTTGTTTCAGGTTAATACCTTTATAATCAACCCATAATAGGCGCATATGGATAATTATTAATGCTATTAATGGTACAATGAATATTTTAGTGACGGAAACACCTCAAATACGTCAGCACAGGGGGACGTTTTCAATTACCCCCATGCGCACTTGTTAGGTTAAGATGGTTTGCAACTCCCGTCTGGTCACCAGTGCCCTTCCTAATACCTTCTTCAAGGCAGATTTGACGATACCGATTGTTCATTCCCAAATCGCCCCGAACCATGGTGCACGTGCTGGTATAAATCTCCACTGACAACCCTTTCCAGTGAGGGTAGCCACAACCTGCGGGTCATCCATTAAACTCTGGAGATATTTAGAGGTCCCGACAAAACAAGTCGCATTATCGCTCATAATAATTTGAGGGAAACCATTGCGGCCTGCAAAGCGTCTTAGAGTATGCAAAACCCCTCACTGGATAGGTCGTCAATCAATTCAATATGAATCGCTCTGGTTACCGCACATGTGAATAGGACGGCATATACCTTTATGATATTACCGGGCGATTCTCTAACATGAATCGCTCCGGTGTAGTCTACCCCGGTTACCTGAAATGGTTCAGTCCATTTTACCCTGAACTCAGGCAAGGGAGGTAGATCAACTGGGGAGTAAGGCTTACCCTGTAATCTTTTACAGATAGTACAGCTATTGTGGATCCCTTTAATTGCTTGTCGCATCTTAGGGATCCACCAACGTTGTCGCATATACGCCAGAACATAATTTACGCCAAAATGTAGGCAGGTCCGATGGCATTGGCGAATCAACAGTTTGGTAATCAAATGAGAGGAGCTAAGGAGGGCAGGATATTTCGCAGAATCAATAATGTCCGCCTTTTGTATCCTGCCTCTGCACTTAATTATGCCTCCTTCCATATATAATCCTAGCTGCCTCATTAAGTTTGAGGGTTTGGCCTTTGACTCCTTGCTCAGGATTTGATGTTCAGTAGGATAAGATTCCTTTTGTACTAAACATATTAGTTTTGCTTCTGCTGATCTCAATTCATGGAGTCTGATATGCTTCGAATCTTCACTAAGGAAAGACCCGTGAGCCCGACTTCTCATGTTGTTAATGAAACGGTATATCCATGCAAATACCCGTATTACTTGATCATAGCTGCCGTAACGTTCCCACTCTACCAACTTGTTATCCTGATGTGTAGTACTCACATTCGAACTACTTAACACATCATCTTGGGGCCGACTTGAAGGATCAGATATGTATTCCCTGAAATCCTGAGGCCATTCAGTTGGAGATATAAGCCATGGAGGTCCATGCCACCAAATAGAGGAAGACATAAACTGCTGTGCCGAGATCCCCCGTGAAATTATGTCACTGGGGTTATCCCTGGTGATCACATAGCGAAATGTAGCTGTAGGAACTAAGTCATGAATCTCATCAGTGCGATTAGAAACATAAACAGGTAACACTTTCTGGCTGTGTACCCATGAAAGCGCTATTTGACTGTCGCTCCAGACATAGACGTTATTAATCTGTAGTATGTCTGCATAAGCATCCAGTGTAAACTTTATTAGACGAGCAGACAGAAGCAATGCAGTAAGTTCTAATTTAGGAACTGTAATCTTCTTTATAGGGGCTACTTTGGCCTTCGCTATAGCCAGCGTCGCTTCACTACCATTGCATACGTATATGGCAGTACCGTACGCACTATTACTAGCATCAGAAAAGGCATGTAGATCCACCTGTTGACCACTAATAACCTGACGATTTAGTTGGACCTTGCAACATGTGGAAAGGTCCGACCGAATCAACCGCCAAGTATTTTGTAACTCAATCGGGAGGGGCGTATCCCAATCTAGTTTTAGCCGCCACAGTTGCTGTAAAAACATACGAGCACGGATTGTTACAGGCAGCAAAAAACCTAGGGGATCAAACAACCTCGCTGACAAGCTTAAGCAGTTTCGCTTGGTCATAAGCTCACTGCCGCATGGGGTGTGACAGAAGGATATACAATCTGTGGTAGTGTCCCATTTGTGGCCTAAAAACTTCACCTCACTATTCTCAGTAGCTACACCGTCAGAAGCAAATTGACCTTTCAAAAGATCACTATTAGTGGCCCATTCTCTTAAGTATAAATGAGCCTTGGCAAATATATCACGGATCTCCCAGCATCTCTTGAGCAATAAATCTTCATTGTCTCCGGTGCCTTGAAGATTGTCCACATAGATCCCATTCTTGATCTCATTCTTGAAGTCAGGATCTAGTCCAGCCTCCTCAAGATGACGCAAGATAGTAGCGTTGAGAAGGAACTGGGAACAGGTCGCCCCGAATAAGACGACTCTGAACCTGTAGACCAGATACTCTGAATCTAGATCCATTGGGTCCCGTGGCCATAAAAATCTTGTCGAGTCCCTGTCTTCACGATGGAGTTGAAGCATCAGGAAGGCCTTCTCAATATCGGCGACCCATGCAAACTTATGACATCTGAAGCGCAACATAATTTGCGCTAGATCAGAGACCAGGGACGGACCCGTGTACAGACAATCATTCAGGCTATAGCAGCGATCACTGGATTTAGCAGAGCAGTCATACACAATACGAACAGGAGTGGTGGAACTGTCCTTTTTAATCCCATGGTGAGCAAGGTAATGGATGTTATCCCCATATTCACTGAGATCTACTCTCTCCACAAATCCACGTTGTACCTGCTCGGCTAAAACTGCCGCATAAGTCTCGCAATAACTTGGATCCTTGACAAACTGCTTCTGAAGGCCACGTAACCTACCAAGTGCTAGATGGAAATTAGTAGGTAAATTACTCTTGTTATCATTCCAAGGGAGCCTTACCACATACTGACCTCTGCCAGAGTCATACGTTACAGTCTCTTCATACGAGCTTAACGCTAGCTTGGACTCACGATCAAGTTCATGTGGGTCAATTCCAATATTGTCCAAGTCCCATAGCTTATCTATATCAATACATGTATTATCAGGCACATTTGGCCTAATATATTTATCTATGGGGCTTACTGCTACCTTGAGGACCGTAACCACCTCCACCTGTGTGTCTTGAGAGGAAGTGGCATAGGATCCAGAAATGGCATAACCTTGGATCGTGGGCAGCATTATATAGCTTATCTACCCGCCGATATCCAGGGTGAACCAGGTCGTAGTAATAATCAGCTCCGACCAGTAGCATAATACCATTGTTAGCACAGAGTTGATCATCAGCCAGTTTATAACCCGTGCTTCTGAGATATTTCAAATGTGGTTGAATCTCTGATGCTATATAGAAACTGGGTAGTGTGTCGACCACAACAGCCTTGATGGGACATACCTTTTTTCTATAAACATATGAAATCTCCACAATATCATAGTCACTGGAATCTATTTCACCAGTGAAACCATGGAGACGCAAATTCTCTTGACCCTTGCTGGTACACTTGAGCTGGGGTAATGATGACCGCAGAACGAATGACCTCTGAGCACTGGTCAAGTAAGGTGCGCGTCATTATAGTATTATTATTACTCCCCACTACTGGCAGCATCATAGTAGGAAGCAATTGACATTCTCGAGAAGCAATGGACATGGCAGATACTTTATCACCCTCGCTCTTACATTTCTCATGTGACTCTTTGGGGGTTCTCCCCTTTTCTTTGCCGTCGTGCCGATCAGACTGGGTGCAAAGGGAAAACCAATGTTTCCCCTTGCAATACTTACAAGGTTTGATGTAGGAATTGGTGCAGGTACTGTTGAAGTGGTCTCTTGCCAGACAGCTGGTACATAACTTAAGCGATTTAGCCGTGCTAATCTTCTGTGTAGCCTTAGGATACTTAGGACACTGATACCACAGATGACCGTGGACACTGCACAACTTACAACCTAATGATATTGGCCTTTTCTGTTTAGGAGAAGTCTGTACCGGGAAAGCTGCAGTAGATGGCGACACCTCCACTTGTCGGTAGTGTCCAGTACTCTCCATATTGAAGACTTCAGTCTGGTACACCTGCACCAACGCTTCCAAGTTTAGTGGAGAGTCGCTTAGTTGTCGTCTTAAGATTTCCCTTAGGGGAGAGGGTATTTTATTCAAGATATTCACACTAAATATCTCCTCCTTGGTGACGGCCATTGTCTCCATACATCGGAGGAGGCTCTCAAAGGAGGCATAGTACTCCTTTAGGTCCGCCACATCATAGGATGGAGGATCTAGTGTGAAGAATTTGGTAATTAAAGCGGTCTTGATGACTTCCACTCTCCCGTAAGTTCTCTTCAGCAACTCCACTGCAGACTCATAGCTGGTAGCTTCTAGCTTGTACCCATCGACTAACTTCAATGCCTCCCCTTTCAATTGACCACAGAGATATGTGAACCTTTGGATGGATGTGAGCGTTTTATTATGATGGACGGAACACTCAAAAATATCCCAAAATCCAGTCCAGGTAGCCGAATCCCCGGAAAAGGTAGGCAAAGTAAGCTTCGGCAGGTTAAAACCAGTCGCCTTTGGTGTACCGGTATCCTTAACAGAGGTTAATTCTTGGGTGGAAGATAGTCTGGCTAAGGCTGTATTAACGTCTTCAAAGTACTCAAGATCTGCCGACATTTCTTCTTCCACATCGTCAGTAACTGTCAATAAACCATATACCTGCTGAGCATAACTATCATAAGTAGCTAGCGATTTAGTAACAGTAGCAAATTTACCCTTTATCTGATCAGCCGTGGCACTTATTAAAAATTCATCAAGATCTCTTAAACATCTATTTAAACTTCCCTTCATCCCTCCCTTAAGAATCTTAAGTTTCTTCAAATCTGTCATCGTTAAGGTCTAATTTTAAGTAACTTAAACTACAATGAGGTCAGACTACAAACCGTTAATCGCTTAGGAATCAACAGCGGCAAACCCCCATTACTTAAGAAATTTACTCAAAAAGAATTACTTAATACTTACATCCCCCTTAACCTGGGAGCTGCGGGGAGACTCTTAAGAGTTCCCCCGGCGGACTGCGGGAAGACTCTTGAGAGTAAGTAAAATAAAAAATCAACTTTTGACATCGAAATTTTTTATTTTTTTTTATTTTTATTTTTTTATTTATTTTTTTTTTTTTTTTGGCCCCTGGGCCATGCAAAATCTCAGTCCTCTACCTCCCCTCCTTCCCCACTTTCCTCCTCTCCTTCAGTTATCACCTATTTTCCCTATTATTCCCTTATTCTGAGGTATATTTTCGTGCTAACATTAGCGAGTTGCAAGCAGGGTGTTGTCATCACTGATGGCAAGCGAGTGCAAGAGAGAGAGAGAGAGTATCGATCGACTGTGTCTCAGTGGCCTTGGGGGAAATTGGCGGGAAAGCAGTTTGCCTCACCCATACATTATACAACTCGCGGGCTATATCTCCGATTTTGACCATCCAAACGCTGTTTTCACTCGTTTTATTGTTGTTTCAGGTTAATACCTTTATAATCAACCCATAATAGGCGCATATGGATAATTATTAATGCTATTAATGGTACAATGAATATTTTAGTGACGGAAACACCTCAAATACGTCAGCACAGGGGGACGTTTTCAATTACCCCCATGCGCACTTGTTAGGTTAATATAAACTATCGAAAGGAAATGATCTAACTAGACAAAAAAATTAAATACTAAATCCATTAAAAGAAAGGGTAAGGTGAAGTACTAATTATTGTAAGCCCTTTATAGGTAAGCTAGTTGGTTAAGCTACAATCATGAGGTCTGACTATTAACTGTCAATCGCTTAGGAATTAACAAAGACCGACACTCATGACCGCCACTTTAAGCAACTAGGCCTAGGCTATTATGATATTTAAATATAAAAGGTCACATGAGAACCCTCCCCACTAGCAAAATTAATAATGAGTCCCACAATGACACAACACAACTAACACCACAGGCACACCACCAAAGCGAAATGAATAGCCACCACAGACACCTGCAGGCCTAGACTGCCCAGCCTAGCCAAGCCTATGAGCGCAAAATGGTGACCGACGAAACAACCCCTAGCCCAATCTCCAGCCCAGCTAACCCACCAAAAAACGCCAAGGAGCACACGCCCAAAAAAAACAGGAAACTAGCCCCAAAAAGGATAGGGACGGTGCCGAAACGCCAAAAAACACGAGGGAAGAAGCTGGGTCAAAACTAGGGAAAAGGCAGTCGGCCAACAACGCGCGAGGCGGCAGCCATTTGTAAGCCCACAAGCGGCAAGGAAGCAAACAAAACTGTACTACGGTACGGAAGCTGTAGGGCACGAAGGACCATTATTTATCGGGAATTTAGATAAAGGTTAAATTACATATCACTGGTACATGAAATATCCCAACAAATAGTTATAATATAATTACCAAGTGTAATCCAGTCCCCCACACACGGCTAGTTCAATTGCATGAAATGTAGGAATGTTCACATAATACAATATCGATACAATGAACTTAGCTTAGAGGACTGGTGATGTAGGACTGTTGTTATTATTGTTATTAGTTGTAGCATATGGTGAACTGGGGGTTGAGTCAGAGCCGGGGGAGGAGATGTTGACTGTATGGTGTTGATTGAGAGACTGAAGGGCCGGCGTCCGATCGCTTCGCGAAATTACATATGGCTGCCGGCTCATAATAATTATAACCCAAAACTTGGTTTCATAATACATCTAGAGCTGATGTAGATATTTATACATTACAGTTAATATTTAACCTAACTTAAGAATAAACTACAATACACAAAGAACCAGCCGAAATCGTACAAGCGATACGATACCGCCAAATTCAAATGTCCTATTGGACTAAAACCTGTCGGGATCATTACCCTATTCCCGACAATTAGAGAGAGAGTTGCAGTATAAAGGAGTTATAGATTGATACATTAGAGAGAGAGTTGCAGTATAAAGGAGTTATAGATTGATACATTAGAGAGTTGCAGTATAAAGGAGTTATAGATAGATACATTAGAGAGAGAGTTGCAGTATAAAGGAGCTATAGATTGATACATTAGAGAGAGAGTTGCAGTATAAAGGAGTTATAGATAGATACATTAGAGAGAGACTTGCAGTATAAAGGAGTTATAGATAGATACATTAGAGAGAGAGTTGCAGTATAAAGGAGTTATAGATAGATACATTAGAGAGAGTTGCAGTATAAAGGAGTTATAGATTGATACATTAGAGAGAGAGTTGCAGTATAAAGGAGTTATAGATTGATGCATTAGAGAGAGAGTTGCAGTATAAAGGAGTTATAGATAGATACATTAGAGAGAGAGTTGCAGTATAAAGGAGTTATAGATAGATACATTAGAGAGAGAGTTGCAGTATAAAGGAGTTATAGATAGATACATTAGAGAGAGAGTTGCAGTATAAAGGAGTTATAGATAGATACATTAGAGAGAGAGTTGCAGTATAAAGGAGTTATAGATAGATACATTAGAGAGAGAGTTGCAGTATAAAGGAGTTATAGATTGATACATTAGAGAGAGAGTTGCAGTATAAAGGAGTTATAGATTGATACATTAGAGTTGCAGTATAAAGGAGTTATAGATAGATACATTAGAGAGAGAGTTGCAGTATAAAGGAGCTATAGATTGATACATTAGAGAGAGAGTTGCAGTATAAAGGAGTTATAGATAGATACATTAGAGAGAGACTTGCAGTATAAAGGAGTTAAAGATAGATACATTAGAGAGAGAGTTGCAGTATAAAGGAGTTATAAATAGATATATTAGAGAGAGTTGCAGTATAAAGGAGTTATAGATTGATACATTAGAGAGAGCAAGTTGCAGTATAAAGGAGTTATAGATAGATACATTTGAGAGAGAGTTGCAGTATAAAGGAGTTATAGATAGATACATTAGAGAGAGAGTTGCAGTATAAAGGAGTTATAGATAGATACGTTGGAGAGAGAGAGTTGCAGTATAAAGGAGTTATAGATAGATACATTAGAGAGAGAATTGCAGTATAAAGGAGTTATAGATAGATACATTAGAGAGAGAGTTGCAGTATAAAGGAGTTATAGATAGATACATTAGAGAGAGAGTTGCAGTATAAAGGAGTTATAGATAGATACATTAGAGAGAGAGTTGCAGTATAAAGGAGTTATAGATTGATACATTAGAGAGAGAGTTGCAGTATACAGGAGTTATAGATAGATACATTAGAGAGAGAGTTGCAGTATAAAGGAGTTATAGATAGATACATTAGAGAGAGAGTTGCAGTATAAAGGAGTTATAGATAGATACATTAGAGAGAGAGTTGCAGTATAAAGGAGTTATAGATAGATACATTAGAGAGAGAGTTGCAGTATAAAGGAGTTATAGATAGATACATTAGAGAGTTGCAGTATAAAGGAGTTATAGATAGATACATTAGAGAGAGTTTCAGTATAAAGGAGTTATAGATTGATACATTAGAGAGAGAGTTGCAGTATAAAGGAGTTATAGATAGATACATTAGAGAGAGAGAGTTGCAGTATAAAGGAGTTATAGATAGATCTATTAGAGAGAGAGTTGCAGTATAAAGGAGTTATAGATAGATGCATTAGAGAGAGAGTTGCAGTATAAAGGAGTTATAGATAGATACATTAGCGAGAGTTGCAGTATAAAGGAGTTATAGATTGATACATTAGAGAGAGAGTTGCAGTATAAAGGAGTTATAGATAGATACATTAGTGAGAGCGTTGCAGTATAAAGGAGTTATAGATTGATACATAAGAGAGAGAGTTGCAGTATAAAGGAGTTATAGATAGATACATTAGAGAGAGAGTTGCAGTATAAAGGAGTTATAGATTGATACATTGGAGAGATAGATAGAGAGAGAGAGAGAGTTGCAGTATAAAGGAGTTATAGATTGATACATTAGAGAGAGAGTTGCAGTATAAAGGAGTTATAGATTGATACATTGGAGAGATAGATAGAGAGAGAGAGTTGCAGTATAAAGGAGTTATAGATTGATACATTAGAGAGAGAGTTGCAATATAAAGGAGTTATAGATTGATACATTGGAGAGATAGATAGAGAGAGAGTTGCAGTATAAAGGAGTTATAGATTGATACATTAGAGAGAGAGTTGCCGTATAAAGGAGTTATAGATGTGGGGAGATTGTAGGCACCAATCGATCAGGGCTAGACCCAGGTGAGGTTATAGGCATGTGATAAAGAGTCGCTGGAACTCCTGTTTCATTTGCTTGGCCTCTCTTACTGATTTTCTTTGTGCCTCATTTACACTGAGAGCAATCCAGCTAGCTCTCACAAACACCTCCTCCTCCTATCCACTTCACTACACTAAACATGCACACCACACTTCATACCTCCACACCAAAATTAATAAAAAAAATGATTAATTTTAGCCCAGCCTCGGAGTCCCCAGGGGGGGGGACCATAAATGCCCCCTCACCCGACCGACCATCCCCTGACGACCCCACACAATTACCTGGACCTCGGCCTGTTACTCTTTCTATTAATTTCTGCAACATTCGCGGACTTTCCTCTAACTTTCACTCTGTTGAGCACCATCTCTCCTCCTACAAACCTGATCTTCTCTTCCTCACCGAAACCCAGGTGTCTGTAGCAACATCCAGCAACCCCTTTTCTGTATCCTCCTACTTTCTCTATCCTAGTTTCAAAGCCAATGGCGGATGTTGTGCATATGTGCACAACAAACTCACTTGCTCTCGTGTTCCCGATTTCGACTCCTCTGAATTCTCAACTTTATGGCTCAAACTTTCCTGTCATTCTCTTACTAAATATTTCTGTGCTGTCTATCTTTCCCCTAACTCTACCAACTTTCCTAAATTCTTTGACTATCTAAACTCTACAGTGGAACACATTCTATCCATTTCTCCTTTCTCAGAAATCTCCATCTTAGGAGATTTCAACGTTCACCACCGCCAATGGCTCTCCTCTCACACTACTGATCCACCTGGTGAACAAGCCTACGTCTTTTCTATCCTAAATGACCTAGAGCAGTTAGTTCAGCAACCCACCCGTATCCCGGATCGCATCGGAGATCGGCCCAACATTCTTGACCTGTTTCTAACTTCTAACCCTTCTTCTTATACTGTCGATCTTTTCTCTCCTTTGGGCTCCTCCGACCATAAACTTATCTCTGTCACCTGTCCTATCTCTCCAGTACAGCCACCCGATCCTCCTAGCCGGCGGCGCTTGTGGCACTTTGGCGCTGCCGACTGGGAGGCTCTTCGGCAGTACTTCTTTGATTTCCCATGGAATGATTTCTGCTTCCATGGCCGGGGACCCTCGGAGAGTGCTGAACGCATTACCGAGGTAATCCTATCGGGCATGGAAGCATACATTCCATTCTCTTTCTCTCAGACTAATGCTAAAAAATCTTGGTTTACTCACGCCTGTTCTACTGCTGTCCGCAATAAGGAGGAAGCATTCAAACGGTACCGACGCCTTAAAACTCAAGACTCTCATTCTTCATATGTTTCTGCCCGGAATCAAGCCAAATCTGTTCTTCGACTTGCCAAACACTCTTTCATTAATAATAAATGCACTGAACTATCCAACTCTAGCTCTTCCCAAGCTTTCTGGCATCTAGCCAAAAACCTCTCCAACAATTTCTCTTCCTCGTCTTTCCCTCCCCTTTCCCACTCTGATGGCACAACCATCACTTCTTCCTCTGACAAAGCTAAACTCTTCGCTCAAACTTTTGCTAGAAACTCCACCTTGGATGATTCCGGTGCTATTCCTCCCTCTCCGCCCTCCTCTCTCTTACTTATGCCTAATATCCTAATCTCTTCTAAAGATGTACTTTCTACCCTCTCTGGGCTTAACACTAATAAGGCGTACGGTCCGGACGGTGTTCCTCCTGTTGTTCTCAAAAACTGTGCTTCCGTGCTGACTCCCTGCCTAGGCAAACTCTTTCGTCTCTGTCTATCCTCTAACGTCTTCCCTTCATGCTGGAAGTTTGCTCACATTCAACCTGTCCCAAAGAAGGGTGACCGCTCTCAACCCTCCAACTATCGTCCAATTGCTCTTATCTCTTGTCTTTCTAAAGTTTTTGAAACTATTCTTGCTTCCAAATTTCTTAAGCATTTCTCTTCTCATAATCTGCTCTCAGATCGCCAGTATGGCTTCCTTAAGGGTCGCTCTACTGGTGATCTTCTTTCATATCTTACTAACTCTTGGTCATCCTCCTTTCGGGACTTCGGTGAGACTTTTTCTATTGCACTAGACATATCGAAAGCCTTCGATAGAGTCTGGCATAAATCTTTAATTTCTAAACTACCCTCCTTCGGTTTCTATCCCTCCATCTGTGCCTTTGTCTCTAATTTCCTTTCCGGCCGTTCCATAGCTGCGGTTGTGGACGGCCATTGTTCACTTCCTCACCCTATAAACTCCGGTGTTCCTCAGGGCTCTGTCCTATCTCCTATTCTCTTTCTAATTTTTATAAATGATCTCCTTAACTGTACCTTAATTCCCATCCATTCATACGCAGACGACTCAACCTTACACTACTCCATTAATTTTTCAGAACGCCCCAGCCAGCAATCCCTCAACGACAAACGTAATGAAGCCATAGAACTCTTAAATTCTGATCTAAATACTATTTCCAATTGGGGCAGAGAAAACCTTGTTAACTTTAATGCTTCCAAAACCCAATTTCTCCATCTATCTACCCGTCAGGATCTCCCAGCGGACTATCCCTTATTCTTCAACAATACAAAAATCAACCCTTCACCTTCTCTCAATATTCTTGGTGTCTCTTTTTCTTCTGCTCTCATTTGGAAGGACCATATTACCAGTCTTGCTAAGGCAGCCTCCCAGAAGCTGGGTGTGCTCAACCGCCTTAGGGGGTTCTTTTCCCCTGCACAGCTTCTTGCTCTGTACAGGGGCATAGTGCGCCCTTGTATTGAGTATTGTTCACATGTGTGGGGAGGTTCCTCTCACACCGCTCTCCTAGACAAAGTTGAAAGGAAGGCCTTTCGTATCATTAACTCCCGTCCACTCACCAACTCTCTGCAATCTCTCTGTCTCCGCCGCAATGTTGCATCTCTCTCGCTATTCTATCGCTACTATAATAATCAGTGTTCCTCAGAGCTATCCCAGTGCATACCACCTCCTTTACGTAGGGCACGTGGTACCCGTCTTGCAACTCAATCCCACCCCTACTCTGTGCAACTCTCCAACCCAAGAGTGAAACGTTACTCTCAAACTTTCTTCTACTCAACATCTGAGCTCTGGAACTCTCTCCCAGAATCAGTCTTTCCCTCTTCCTATGACTTAAATTGCTTCAAACTCCGTGTGTCCAGGCATTTTGGCTCGAACGTCCCTTGATTTTGGCCCTGTCACTCTTTCAACTATGGGGGAGGCACTCGCTATAGGCAGTTATGCCTTTTGCCTCCCTCAATCACATAAAAAAAAAAAAAAAAAAAAGATAGATACATTAGAGAGAGAGTTGCAGTATAAAGGAGTTATAGATTGATACATTAGAGAGAGAGAGTTGCAGTATAAAGGAGTTATAGATAGATACATTAGAGAGAGAGTTGCAGTATAAAGGAGTTATAGATAGATACATTAGAGAGAGAGTTGCAGTATAAAGGAGTTATAGATAGATACATTAGAGAGAGTTGCAGTATAAAGGAGTTATAGATAGATACATTAGAGAGAGAGTTGCAGTATAAAGGAGTTATAGATAGATACATTAGAGAGAGAGTTGCAGTATAAAGGAGTTATAGATTGATGCATTAGAGAGAGAGTTGCAGTATAAAGGCGTTATAGATAGATACATTAGAGAGAGAGTTGCAGTATAAAGGAGTTATAGATAGATACATTAGAGAGAGAGTTGCAGTATAAAGGAGTTATAGATAGATGCATTAGAGAGAGAGTTGCAGTATAAAGGAGTTATAGATAGATACATTAGAGAGAGAGTTGCAGTATAAAGGAGTTATAGATAGATACATTAGAGAGAGAGTTGCAGTATAAAGGAGTTATAGATTGATACATTAGAGAGAGAGTTGCAGTATAAAGGAGTTATAGATAGATACATTAGAGAGAGAGTTGCAGTATAAAGGAGTTATAGATTGATACATTAGAGAGAGAGAGTTGCAGTATAAAGGAGTTATAGATAGATACATTAGAGAGAGAGTTGCAGTATAAAGGAGTTATAGATAGATACATTAGAGAGAGTTGCAGTATAAAGGAGTTATAGATTGATACATTGGAGAGATAGATAGAGAGAGAGAGTTGCAGTATAAAGGAGTTATAGATTGATACATTAGAGAGAGAGTTGCAGTATAAAGGAGTTATAGATAGATACATTAGAGAGAGAGTTGCAGTATCAAGGAGTTATAGATAGATACATTAGAGAGAGAGTTGCAGTATAAAGGAGTTATAGATTGATACATTAGAGAGAGTTGCAGTATAAAGGAGTTATAGATAGATACATTAGAGAGAGAGTTGCAGTATAAAGGAGTTATAGATAGATACATTAGAGAGAGTTGCAGTATAAAGGAGTTATAGATAGATACATTAGAGAGAGAGTTGCGGTATAAAGGAGTTATAGATTGATACATTGGAGAGATAGATAGAGAGAGAGAGAGTTGCAGTATAAAGGAGTTATAAATTGATACATTAGAGAGAGAGTTGCAGTATATTTGGTGGGGAGATTGTAGGCACCAATCGATCAGGGCTAGACCCAGGTGAGGTTATAGGCATGTGATAAAGAGTCGCTGGAACTCCTGTTTCATTTGCTTGACCTCTCTTACTGATTTTCTTTGTGCCTCATTTACACTGAGAGCAATCCAGCTAGCTCTCACAAACACCTCCTCCTCCTATCCACTTCACTACACTAAACATGCACACCACACTTCATTCCTCCACACCAAAATTAAAAAAACACAAAATGATGAATTTTAGCCCAGCCTCGGAGTCCCCAGGGGGGGGGGGACCATAAATGCCCCCTCACCCGACCGACCATCCCCTGACGACCCCACACAATTACCTGGACCTCGGCCTGTTACTCTTTCTATTAATTTCTGCAACATTCGCGGACTTTCCTCTAACTTTCACTCTGTTGAGCACCATCTCTCCTCCTACAAACCTGATCGTCTCTTCCTCACCGAAACCCAGGTGTCTGTAGCAACATCCAGCAACCCCTTCTCTGTATCCTCCTACTTTCTCTATCCTAGTTTCAAAGCCAAAGGCGGATGTTGTGCATATGTGCACAACAAACTCACTTGCTCTCGTGTTCCCGATTTCGACTCCTCTGAATTCTCAACTTTATGGCTCAAACTTTCCTGTCATTCTCTTACTAAATATTTCTGTGCTGTCTATCTTTCCCCTAACTCTACCAACTTTCCTAAATTCTTTGACTATCTAAACTCTACAGTGGAACACATTCTATCCATTTCTCCTTTCTCAGAAATCTCCATCTTAGGAGATTTCAACGTTCACCACCGCCAATGGCTCTCCTCTCACACTACTGATCCACCTGGTGAACAAGCCTACGTCTTTTCTATCCTAAATGACCTAGAGCAGTTAGTTCAGCAACCCACCCGTATCCCGGATCGCATCGGAGATCGGCCCAACATTCTTGACCTGTTTCTAACTTCTAACCCTTCTTCTTATACTGTCGATCTTTTCTCTCCTTTGGGCTCCTCCGACCATAAACTTATCTCTGTCACCTGTCCTATCTCTCCAGTACAGCCACCCGATCCTCCTAGCCGGCGGCGCTTGTGGCACTTTGGCGCTGCCGACTGGGAGGCTCTTCGGCAGTACTTCTTTGATTTCCCATGGAATGATTTCTGCTTCCATGGCCGAGGACCCTCGGAGAGTGCTGAACGCATTACCGAGGTAATCCTATCGGGCATGGAAGCATACATTCCATTCTCTTTCTCTCAGACTAATGCTAAAAAATCTTGGTTTACTCACGCCTGTTCTACTGCTGTCCGCAATAAGGAGGAAGCATTCAAACGGTACCGACGCCTTAAAACTCAAGACTCTCATTCTTCATATGTTTCTGCCCGGAATCAAGCCAAATCTGTTCTTCGACTTGCCAAACACTCTTTCATCAATAATAAATGCACTGAACTATCCAACTCTAGCTCTTCCCAAGCTTTCTGGCATCTAGCCAAAAACCTCTCCAACAATTTCTCTTCCTCGTCTTTCCCTCCCCTTTCCCACTCTGATGGCACAACCATCACTTCTTCCTCTGACAAAGCTAAACTCTTCGCTCAAACTTTTGCTAGAAACTCCACCTTGGATGATTCTGGTGCTATTCCTCCCTCTCCGCCCTCCTCTCTCTTACTTATGCCTAATATCCTAATCTCTTCTAAAGATGTACTTTCTACCCTCTCTGGGCTTAACACTAATAAGGCGTACGGTCCGGACGGTGTTCCTCCTGTTGTTCTCAAAAACTGTGCTTCCGTGCTGACTCCCTGCCTAGGCAAACTCTTTCGTCTCTGTCTATCCTCTAACGTCTTCCCTTCATGCTGGAAGTTTGCTCACATTCAACCTGTCCCAAAGAAGGGTGACCGCTCTCAACCCTCCAACTATCGTCCAATTGCTCTTATCTCTTGTCTTTCTAAAGTTTTTGAAACTATTCTTGCTTCCAAATTTCTTAAGCATTTCTCTTCTCATAATCTGCTCTCAGATCGCCAGTATGGCTTCCTTAAGGGTCGCTCTACTGGTGATCTTCTTTCATATCTTACTAACTCTTGGTCATCCTCCTTTCGGGACTTCGGTGAGACTTTTTCTATTGCACTAGACATATCGAAAGCCTTCGATAGAGTCTGGCATAAATCTTTAATTTCTAAACTACCCTCCTTCGGTTTCTATCCCTCCATCTGTGCCTTTGTCTCTAATTTCCTTTCCGGCCGTTCCATAGCTGCGGTTGTGGACGGCCATTGTTCACTTCCTCACCCTATAAACTCCGGTGTTCCTCAGGGCTCTGTCCTATCTCCTATTATCTTTCTAATTTTTATAAATGATCTCCTTAACTGTACCTTAATTCCCATCCATTCATACGCAGACGACTCAACCTTACACTAATCCATTAGTTTTTCAGAACGCCCCAGCCAGCAATCCCTCAACGACAAACGTAATGAAGCCATAGAACTCTTAAATTCTGATCTAAATACTATTTCCAATTGGGGCAGAGAAAACCTTGTTAACTTTAATGCTTCCAAAACCCAATTTCTCCATCTATCTACCCGTCAGGATCTCCCAGCAGACTATCCCTTATTCTTCAACAATACAAAAATCAACCCTTCATCTTCTCTCAATATTCTTGGTGTCTCTTTTTCTTCTGCTCTCATTTGGAGGGACCATATTACCAGTCTTGCTAAGGCAGCCTCCCAGAAGCTGGGTGTGCTCAACCGCCTTAGGGGGTTCTTTTCCCCTGCACAGCTTCTTGCTCTGTACAGGGGCATAGTGCGCCCTTGTATTGAGTATTGTTCACATGTGTGGGGAGGTTCCTCTCACACCGCTCTCCTAGACAAAGTTGAAAGGAAGGCCTTTCGTATCATTAACTCCCGTCCACTCACCAACTCTCTGCAATCTCTCTCTCTCCGCCGCAATGTTGCATCTCTCTCGCTATTCTATCGCTACTATAATAATCAGTGTTCCTCAGAGCTATCCCAGTGCATACCACCTCCTTTACGTAGGGCACGTGGTACCCGTCTTGCAACTCAATCCCACCCCTACTCTGTGCAACTCTCCAACCCAAGAGTGAAACGTTACTCTCAAACTTTCTTCTACTCAACATCTGAGCTCTAGAACTCTCTCCCAGAATCAGTCTTTCCCTCTTCCTATGACTTAAATTGCTTCAAACTCTGTGTGTCCAGGCATTTTGGCTCGAACGTCCCTTGATTTTGGCCCTGTCACTCTTTCAACTATGGGGGAGGCACTCGCTATAGGCAGTTATGCCTTTTGCCTCCCTCAATCACATAGAAAAAAAATAAATAAAAAAATAAAAAAAAAATAAAGGAGTTATAGATTGATACATTAGAGAGAGAGTTGCAGTATAAAGGAGTTATAGATAGATACATTAGAGAGAGCGTTGCAGTATAAAGGAGTTATAGATTGATACATTGGAGAGATAGATAGATAGAGAGAGAGTTGTAGTATAAAGGAGTTATAGATTGATACATTAGAGAGAGAGTTGCAGTATAAAGGAGTTATAGATAGATACAATAGAGAGAGAGTTGCAGTATAAAGGAGTTATAGATTGATACATTGGAGAGATAGATAGAGAGAGAGAGAGTTGCAGTATAAAGGAGTTATAGATTGATACATTAGAGAGAGAGTTGCAGTATAAAGGAGTTATAGATAGATACATTAGAGAGAGAGTTGCAGTATAAAGCAGTTATAGATAGATACATTAGAGAGAGAGTTGCAGTATAAAGGAGTTATAGATAGATACATTAGAGAGAGAGTTGCAGTATAAAGGAGTTATAGATAGATACATTAGAGAGAGAGTTACAGTATAAAGGATTTATAGATAGATACATTAGAGAGAGAGTTGCAGTATAAAGGAGTTATATATTGATACATTAGAGAGAGAGTTGCAGTATAAAGGAGTTACAGATAGATACATTAGAGCGAGAGTTGCAGTATAAAGGAGTTATAAATTGATACATTAGAGAGAGAGTTGCAGTATAAAGGAGTTATAGATTGATACATTGGAGAGATAGATAGAGAGAGAGTTGCAGTATAAAGGAGTTATAGATAGATACATTAGAGAGAGTTGCAGTATAAAGGAGTTATAGATTGATACATTGGAGAGATATATAGAGAGAGAGAGAGTTGCAGTATAAAGGAGTTATAGATTGATACATTAGAGAGAGACTTGCAGTATAAAGGAGTTAAAGATAGATACATTAGAGAGAGAGTTGCAGTATAAAGGAGTTATAAATAGATATATTAGAGAGAGTTGCAGTATAAAGGAGTTATAGATTGATACATTAGAGAGAGAAAGTTGCAGTATAAAGGAGTTATAGATAGATACATTTGAGAGAGAGTTGCAGTATAAAGGAGTTATAGATAGATACATTAGAGAGAGAGTTGCAGTATAAAGGAGTTATAGATAGATACGTTGGAGAGAGAGAGTTGCAGTATAAAGGAGTTATAGATAGATACATTAGAGAGAGAATTGCAGTATAAAGGAGTTATAGATAGATACATTAGAGAGAGAGTTGCAGTATAAAGGAGTTATAGATAGATACATTAGAGAGAGAGTTGCAGTATAAAGGAGTTATAGATAGATACATTAGAGAGAGAGTTGCAGTATAAAGGAGTTATAGATTGATACATTAGAGAGAGAGTTGCAGTATACAGGAGTTATAGATAGATACATTAGAGAGAGAGTTGCAGTATAAAGGAGTTATAGATAGATACATTAGAGAGAGAGTTGCAGTATAAAGGAGTTATAGATAGATACATTAGAGAGAGAGTTGCAGTATAAAGGAGTTATAGATAGATACATTAGAGAGAGAGTTGCAGTATAAAGGAGTTATAGATAGATACATTAGAGAGTTGCAGTATAAAGGAGTTATAGATAGATACATTAGAGAGAGTTTCAGTATAAAGGAGTTATAGATTGATACATTAGAGAGAGAGTTGCAGTATAAAGGAGTTATAGATAGATACATTAGAGAGAGAGAGTTGCAGTATAAAGGAGTTATAGATAGATCTATTAGAGAGAGAGTTGCAGTATAAAGGAGTTATAGATAGATGCATTAGAGAGAGAGAGTTGCAGTATAAAGGAGTTATAGATAGATACATTAGCGAGAGTTGCAGTATAAAGGAGTTATAGATTGATACATTAGAGAGAGAGTTGCAGTATAAAGGAGTTATAGATAGATACATTAGTGAGAGCGTTGCAGTATAAAGGAGTTATAGATTGATACATAAGAGAGAGAGTTGCAGTATAAAGGAGTTATAGATAGATACATTAGAGAGAGAGTTGCAGTATAAAGGAGTTATAGATTGATACATTGGAGAGATAGATAGAGAGAGAGAGAGAGTTGCAGTATAAAGGAGTTATAGATTGATACATTAGAGAGAGAGTTGCAGTATAAAGGAGTTATAGATTGATACATTGGAGAGATAGATAGAGAGAGAGAGTTGCAGTATAAAGGAGTTATAGATTGATACATTAGAGAGAGAGTTGCAATATAAAGGAGTTATAGATTGATACATTGGAGAGATAGATAGAGAGAGAGTTGCAGTATAAAGGAGTTATAGATTGATACATTAGAGAGAGAGTTGCCGTATAAAGGAGTTATAGATAGATACATTAGAGAGAGAGTTGCAGTATAAAGGAGTTATAGATTGATACATTAGAGAGAGAGAGTTGCAGTATAAAGGAGTTATAGATAGATACATTAGAGAGAGAGTTGCAGTATAAAGGAGTTATAGATAGATACATTAGAGAGAGAGTTGCAGTATCAAGGAGTTATAGATTGATACATTAGAGAGAGAGTTGCAGTATAAAGGAGTTATAGATTGATACATTAGAGAGAGTTGCAGTATAAAGGAGTTATAGATAGATACATTAGAGAGAGAGTTGCAGTATAAAGAAGTTATAGATTGATACATTGGAGAGATAGATAGAGAGAGAGAGAGAGTTGCAGTATAAAGGAGTTATAGATAGATACATTAGAGAGAGAGTTGCAGTATAAAGGAGTTATAGATAGATACATTAGAGAGAGAGTTGCAGTATAAAGGAGTTATAGATAGATACATTAGAGAGAGTTGCAGTATAAAGGAGTTATAGATAGATACATTAGAGAGAGAGTTGCAGTATAAAGGAGTTATAGATAGATACATTAGAGAGAGAGTTGCAGTATAAAGGAGTTATAGATTGATGCATTAGAGAGAGAGTTGCAGTATAAAGGAGTTATAGATAGATACATTAGAGAGAGAGTTGCAGTATAAAGGAGTTATAGATAGATACATTAGAGAGAGAGTTGCAGTATAAAGGAGTTATAGATAGATGCATTAGAGAGAGAGTTGCAGTATAAAGGAGTTATAGATAGATACATTAGAGAGAGAGTTGCAGTATAAAGGAGTTATAGATAGATACATTAGAGAGAGAGTTGCAGTATAAAGGAGTTATAGATTGATACATTAGAGAGAGAGTTGCAGTATAAAGGAGTTATAGATAGATACATTAGAGAGAGAGTTGCAGTATAAAGGAGTTATAGATTGATACATTAGAGAGAGAGTTGCAGTATAAAGGAGTTATAGATAGATACATTAGAGAGAGTTGCAGTATAAAGGAGTTATAGATAGATACATTAGAGAGAGTTGCAGTATAAAGGAGTTATAGATTGATACATTGGAGAGATAGATAGAGAGAGAGAGTTGCAGTATAAAGGAGTTATAGATTGATACATTAGAGAGAGAGTTGCAGTATAAAGGAGTTATAGATAGATACATTAGAGAGAGAGTTGCAGTATCAAGGAGTTATAGATAGATACATTAGAGAGAGAGTTGCAGTATAAAGGAGTTATAGATTGATACATTAGAGAGAGTTGCAGTATAAAGGAGTTATAGATAGATACATTAGAGAGAGAGTTGCAGTATAAAGGAGTTATAGATAGATACATTAGAGAGAGTTGCAGTATAAAGGAGTTATAGATAGATACATTAGAGAGAGAGTTGCAGTATAAAGGAGTTATAGATTGATACATTGGAGAGATAGATAGAGAGAGAGAGAGTTGCAGTATAAAGGAGTTATAAATTGATACATTAGAGAGAGAGTTGCAGTATATTTGGTGGGGAGATTGTAGGCACCAATCGATCAGGGCTAGACCCAGGTGAGGTTATAGGCATGTGATAAAGAGTCGCTGGAACTCCTGTTTCATTTGCTTGACCTCTCTTACTGATTTTCTTTGTGCCTCATTTACACTGAGAGCAATCCAGCTAGCTCTCACAAACACCTCCTCCTCCTATCCACTTCACTACACTAAACATGCACACCACACTTCATTCCTCCACACCAAAATTAAAAAAACACAAAATGATGAATTTTAGCCCAGCCTCGGAGTCCCCAGGGGGGGGGACCATAAATGCCCCCTCACCCGACCGACCATCCCCTGACGACCCCACACAATTACCTGGACCTCGGCCTGTTACTCTTTCTATTAATTTCTGCAACATTCGCGGACTTTCCTCTAACTTTCACTCTGTTGAGCACCATCTCTCCTCCTACAAACCTGATCGTCTCTTCCTCACCGAAACCCAGGTGTCTGTAGCAACATCCAGCAACCCCTTCTCTGTATCCTCCTACTTTCTCTATCCTAGTTTCAAAGCCAAAGGCGGATGTTGTGCATATGTGCACAACAAACTCACTTGCTCTCGTGTTCCCGATTTCGACTCCTCTGAATTCTCAACTTTATGGCTCAAACTTTCCTGTCATTCTCTTACTAAATATTTCTGTGCTGTCTATCTTTCCCCTAACTCTACCAACTTTCCTAAATTCTTTGACTATCTAAACTCTACAGTGGAACACATTCTATCCATTTCTCCTTTCTCAGAAATCTCCATCTTAGGAGATTTCAACGTTCACCACCGCCAATGGCTCTCCTCTCACACTACTGATCCACCTGGTGAACAAGCCTACGTCTTTTCTATCCTAAATGACCTAGAGCAGTTAGTTCAGCAACCCACCCGTATCCCGGATCGCATCGGAGATCGGCCCAACATTCTTGACCTGTTTCTAACTTCTAACCCTTCTTCTTATACTGTCGATCTTTTCTCTCCTTTGGGCTCCTCCGACCATAAACTTATCTCTGTCACCTGTCCTATCTCTCCAGTACAGCCACCCGATCCTCCTAGCCGGCGGCGCTTGTGGCACTTTGGCGCTGCCGACTGGGAGGCTCTTCGGCAGTACTTCTTTGATTTCCCATGGAATGATTTCTGCTTCCATGGCCGAGGACCCTCGGAGAGTGCTGAACGCATTACCGAGGTAATCCTATCGGGCATGGAAGCATACATTCCATTCTCTTTCTCTCAGACTAATGCTAAAAAATCTTGGTTTACTCACGCCTGTTCTACTGCTGTCCGCAATAAGGAGGAAGCATTCAAACGGTACCGACGCCTTAAAACTCAAGACTCTCATTCTTCATATGTTTCTGCCCGGAATCAAGCCAAACACTCTTTCATCAATAATAAATGCACTGAACTATCCAACTCTAGCTCTTCCCAAGCTTTCTGGCATCTAGCCAAAAACCTCTCCAACAATTTCTCTTCCTCGTCTTTCCCTCCCCTTTCCCACTCTGATGGCACAACCATCACTTCTTCCTCTGACAAAGCTAAACTCTTCGCTCAAACTTTTGCTAGAAACTCCACCTTGGATGATTCCGGTGCTATTCCTCCCTCTCCGCCCTCCTCTCTCTTACTTATGCCTAATATCCTAATCTCTTCTAAAGATGTACTTTCTACCCTCTCTGGGCTTAACACTAATAAGGCGTACGGTCCGGACGGTGTTCCTCCTGTTGTTCTCAAAAACTGTGCTTCCGTGCTGACTCCCTGCCTAGGCAAACTCTTTCGTCTCTGTCTATCCTCTAACGTCTTCCCTTCATGCTGGAAGTTTGCTCACATTCAACCTGTCCCAAAGAAGGGTGACCGCTCTCAACCCTCCAACTATCGTCCAATTGCTCTTATCTCTTGTCTTTCTAAAGTTTTTGAAACTATTCTTGCTTCCAAATTTCTTAAGCATTTCTCTTCTCATAATCTGCTCTCAGATCGCCAGTATGGCTTCCTTAAGGGTCGCTCTACTGGTGATCTTCTTTCATATCTTACTAACTCTTGGTCATCCTCCTTTCGGGACTTCGGTGAGACTTTTTCTATTGCACTAGACATATCGAAAGCCTTCGATAGAGTCTGGCATAAATCTTTAATTTCTAAACTACCCTCCTTCGGTTTCTATCCCTCCATCTGTGCCTTTGTCTCTAATTTCCTTTCCGGCCGTTCCATAGCTGCGGTTGTGGACGGCCATTGTTCACTTCCTCACCCTATAAACTCCGGTGTTCCTCAGGGCTCTGTCCTATCTCCTATTATCTTTCTAATTTTTATAAATGATCTCCTTAACCCGGGAACTGCGGGAAGACTCTTTAGAGTTCGGCCGGCGGACTGCGGGAAGACTCTCTGGAGTAAGTAAAACTAAAAATCAACTTTTTACATCGAAAATTTTTTTTTTTAAAAATCTCAGTCCTCTACCTCCCCTCCTTCCCCACTTTCCTCCTATTCCTCAGTTATCACCTATTTTCCCTATTATTCCCTTATTCTGAGGTATATTTTCGTGCTAACATTAGCGAGTTGCAAGCAGGGTGTTGTCATCACTGATGGCCATCGAGTGCAAGAGAGAGAGAGAGAGTATCGATCGACTGTGTCTCAGTGGCCTTGGGGGAAATTGGCGGGAAAGGAGTTTGCCTCACCCATAGATTATACAACTCGCGGGCTATATCTCCGATTTTGACCATCCAAACGCTGTTTTCACTCGTTTTATTGTTGTTTCAGGTTAATACCTTTATAATCAACCCATAATAGGCGCATATGGATAATTATTAATGCTATTAATGGTACAATGAATATTTTAGTGACGAAAAACCTCAAATACGTCAGCACAGGGGGACGTTTTCATTTACCCCCGTGCGCACTTCAGAGGTTAACTGTACCTTAATTCCCATCCATTCATACGCAGACGACTCAACCTTACACTACTCCATTAGTTTTTCAGAACGCCCCAGCCAGCAATCCCTCAACGACAAACGTAATGAAGCCATAGAACTCTTAAATTCTGATCTAAATACTATTTCCAATTGGGGCAGAGAAAACCTTGTTAACTTTAATGCTTCCAAAACCCAATTTCTCCATCTATCTACCCGTCAGGATCTCCCAGCGGACTATCCCTTATTCTTCAACAATACAAAAATCAACCCTTCATCTTCTCTCAATATTCTTGGTGTCTCTTTTTCTTCTGCTCTCATTTGGAGGGACCATATTACCAGTCTTGCTAAGGCAGCCTCCCAGAAGCTGGGTGTGCTCAACCGCCTTAGGGGGTTCTTTTCCCCTGCACAGCTTCTTGCTCTGTACAGGGGCATAGTGCGCCCTTGTATTGAGTATTGTTCACATGTGTGGGGAGGTTCCTCTCACACCGCTCTCCTAGACAAAGTTGAAAGGAAGGCCTTTCGTATCATTAACTCCCGTCCACTCACCAACTCTCTGCAATCTCTCTCTCTCCGCCGCAATGTTGCATCTCTCTCGCTATTCTATCGCTACTATAATAATCAGTGTTCCTCAGAGCTATCCCAGTGCATACCACCTCCTTTACGTAGGGCACGTGGTACCCGTCTTGCAACTCAATCCCACCCCTACTCTGTGCAACTCTCCAACCCAAGAGTGAAACGTTACTCTCAAACTTTCTTCTACTCAACATCTGAGCTCTAGAACTCTCTCCCAGAATCAGTCTTTCCCTCTTCCTATGACTTAAATTGCTTCAAACTCTGTGTGTCCAGGCATTTTGGCTCGAACGTCCCTTGATTTTGGCCCTGTCACTCTTTCAACTATGGGGGAGGCACTCGCTATAGGCAGTTATGCCTTTTGCCTCCCTCAATCACATAGAAAAAAAAAAATAAAAAAATAAAAAAAAAAAAAAAGGAGTTAT